>JASDQU010208142.1:5063-23758 GCA_032191745.1 Picea mariana | reverse complement strand
TCCGGATCAGCCATGCCATGGGCTACAAGGACTATTCTTCTAATCTAGACATGCGTTCTAGAAGAATAAATGTCCCAGACCAGTTTCCGCCTGGAGAATGTCTGTCCACTAGCACACTCATTATCCATATAGTTGATAATCATTTTCAACACTAATGATAGTCTACATGGAAATCGTAACAATGTCATTCAATAGAACACAACTGTGTCTATCCATAGTAGTGCACAACTACTATCCAGTGGTACACAACCACACCAAGTAGCACACAACTACTTAATCAGTGACACATAGTCACAACTAGTGGAACACATCCACCATAATAGCATATATCTACTGTCCAGAGACATACAGTCTCCATAGCAATCATATTATCTGATATCAACCTGCATAGAAACAATATCATGATATAAACTGAGTCATTTGGGCCATTCTTCCACTCACATCTGTGAGTTTTGGAAGAGCATCCACCCTCAGAAAGTGAAATGTTAGCCATGGGATATTGGACTATTATTCTCAAGCATAGAAGAATAATTGTCCCTGATTTATGATCCTGGACCATTCACCTGACTGGGCCATTCCTCAGACACTAGTCATAGTGTAACTTGGAGAGAATGAGTTTGTCCTAGGGAATGTCTGTCCCTGATTGTTGAACCTAGACCATTCACTTAACTGGGCCATTCATCCGGAACTAATCATAGTGCAACCTGGATAAAATGAGTCTGCCTTAAGGAACGACTGTCTGGACCATTTCCTAATGGAAGTTATTGTCTTGCACCAACCTCCAAAACACACCATTCTTCGAAACTGCTCACAACTGTGAACTTCGAAAGAATGACTGCCCGGTGAGGCAGACCATTCTACTTGACCACTACTCAGAGTGATTGCCAAGAATAATGACTGTCCTAGACAATTCCCCCACACTGGCCATAAGGGGAATCGATATCTATGATACATCAACAATCTATTGAACCATTTTCATTACGAAAATGATTGCCTGATTTGGACCATTTTCCGAACTGGAAAATGCATGTCCGTCAGAAATCTCAAACCACTTTCCGAACTGGAAAGGAACTGCTCATCCTAGACCATTTTTTGAACTAAAAAATGACTGTCCATAAATCAATAACACATAAGTGCTCCCTCCCAACCTAGGAGTAATCTCTTCCTTTTTCAATACGGAAGTCGTCTCCACGAGCCCCAACTTGCAAACTTTTCATCTAGACAGAGGTTTGACCAAAATATCTGCTATTTGCTCATTTGTGGAGATATATATTGGAGAACCACTTCTCTTTTATGGACCTCATCACGAAGAATGTAATTCTTGATCTCAATGAACTTCGGTCTGTCATGGAAAACTGGTTTTCTCTGAAGGGTTCATATAGCTCTGATTATTACAATATATCATAGTCGAATTCAACACTTTTGTTTCCTGCTAGCTCATGACATTGTGGCAAGTCTCAACTGAAACATATTCAAGTAGTACTTCTTCTATTATCATGAGAGTTTTCCATGGATTAACAATCCATCATCCAAGTCTTCTGAGTAACTGTTCTGATACACTATCTTTGTCATAGAAAGTTTTCACCACGCTTCTGTTGTATATGAGATACTCTGCATCAAATCGTTTGAATCCATACAAGGTCTTCTTATATCTGCATACATGGGTCTCTTTTTGGTATACCTCAAAACCTTGAGATTGCTTTACACAAGCTTCTTCCTCAAATGCTCTATTGGGAAGAACAACCTTTTACAACCAACTGATGTAAACTTCAATCCATGGATATTGCAAGAGATATAATAGCTCAGATAGAGGTATATCTGGTTTACAGGAACAAGTTTTTATCATAGTCTCCTCCTCTTTCTGGAAGAACCTCTAGTTATGAATCTCACAATGCTTTCATTCATAATCCTTTTTCACAATTTCTTACATTTATTGTTTTTCATCATAACTTACATTTCTTCTATTTGATTGCTTTTAGTGAGTTCAAACCAAGCTGGTAGTCTTGTGATTCTCGGTATAATAATTGGTTGTTTTGGCTTTTCTTTCTCCCTTGGAATCTTCATGTTCTTCCCCATGTTTCACTTTAGCTCTTGGGTCCATGGAGTCTTTTATAGATTCCATGCCCTGAAGGTTCCAACTTCTTCCTTTCATCATGGGATCATGGATGTAGATGGACAACCAAGGATACTTTGAGGCTTCTTTTTGAAGAAGACTTCTTCTAAACACGTGTTGCTTATCTTCGTTGCTACTTTTAACGAGAACAAGGACATATACTTCATAATCCTCAATGGATTATATAATTTAGGATTGGCTCCCTCCCAATCCTTGCTTCATACATGAATGCATGCTCTTCTTTTGGAATTTTGTAATCAACTCCCTCCATCTAAGAGAGTCCATGCCTCTGTCTGCATCCTTATTGCCTTTTGCAAAGTGTCACAAGTCTTTTTCTAATTTCCTCTTGATTGCTGACTTCTTTTTGTTTTTGACTTCTTCTGAGTCTCTTCAGGTTTGATTCTGATTTCGACTTATCTGGTAGTTGTTACTTATATAATAGCTTCCAGAGGAATTGTTACCAAATATTGTCAACATACTTCATCTTTTTCATGTGTATTGCTTGACTTGTAGACATCATAATAACAATCCTTATGTTTTTATTCTTCCATAGGTATTGTTTTCCTTAAACATATTTTCTTATAAGAAATGGATATACATTATATGTACAGGAACTATATAAACATGATATATACAAGAGCTTTGAAGAATATTGTTACCTTGACTTAGAAGAATAAGTTTGTTTTATCCTACTTGACTTTCTTTGAGGGTTCCTTTTCTTCGACAATTGTTGCTTCGTATGTTTCCTTTCTTTTCCTTAACTCGGGACAACGGTTTTTGTAGTGACCATATTTTCAACAGTTGAAGCATTGTATCTTTGACATATCATTTTCTTGATTTGGTTTCTTCCTTGAGACAAACTTCTTCTTATTCCTAAAATTCTTGAACCTTGTTGTGAAAACTTGATCATCGTATTTATTTTGGGGTTTCTCTTTTGCATTAATCCTTGATTATTCTTGTGCACAACAAGTCCAAAGTTATTCAAATGTGGGATAATCTTTTCTTGTGTTCATGCTTGCGGTAAATGCATCCCATGTCTTAGGAAGACCATTGAGTACTATATTTACGAGTTCCTTCTCTGAAATGATTTCTTCAATAGCTTGTTGTTGATCTCTTAACTGAGAGATTCTCACAAGGTACGATGTTATGTTGTCATCATCATTCATTTTCATGTCACAGAGCTCATTCTTCAGACTCATTACTTGTCCAATGTTTCTAACTAAGAATAGGTTAGTTAGGGCATCGTACATCTTCTTAGATGAGTCAAGACGAGAGATGTAGGGTATCAAGTGGTCTTTTACAGAGTCCACTATGATACTCATGGCATTGATGTCATTGTCTTTGAACTTCTCCATAACTGCAATGTTCTAAGGTTCCTTCTCTTTTCCTTCTTCAAACTGTGGTTCCACGATATTTCCTTGCATGATATCCAACACTTTATTATTGGCAAGGATGAAATCACTCATCATATTCCATGCTTTGAAGTTAGAAGCCCCTTCTAACTTGTTTTCTGGCTTCATAGAGTAAGTCATGGCTGCTTTGAATTGGTCAACCTTTGACTTTGACCAAAAACTCAAACTTGACGTCTTAGCTTGCTGAGAGTACCAAGAGGTGCGCTAGGTTAAGGCACACTAGGCTATCAAGAAATTAGGTCAATCTCTTCACTTAAGGTGCTTCAACAAGAGGGTTAGGGTTTCGTTGTTGCAGCAAAAACTTTTACTGCAACTACAACTGTAAATGAGCAAATCCTCCCAATCTATCTTCCAGTGGTTAGACTATCCGAAGATAGTGCGGGCCCATAACTTGTTAGAAATAATAGGCATGCTTTTTTAACCATAAAAAATATAGCAATATTGTCACCCAACCATGGGATGAAGCCACCCTCGAGCACCTTAACCTTGACAGAGAATGATTCCGGAAGCAAACCCTATGCCCAATAGCCAATCAATGTAACGTACCTCTCTCAATCGCTAGCACACAAGGCCAAAAGTCCAAACCATAACCAATAGAAAGTCCAAGCCTAAACTGAGAATACAGGTTGCAGTAGCTGCAGTTGCATCTACTCTGCAGACTTGCGCACTTACTCAGTTTCTGCAGTGCGCACTCTTACATTTATGCAGTTGCGAGATGTGTGTACCAAATGAGCTCTGGGGCCTTATATTTCTACTGCTTTCTCCAGGTTGTTAGGGCCGACTTCTATTTTTGGAGGCTAAAGACTCAATTTAAAATATTCTCTTTAGCCGAGTTTACTTCTAGGGTTATGTCTAAGTCTTTTAGGGTTCTTCTTGCTTCCCAGAATATTCTATTCTTGTCAGGGTTACACGTGGAGGTTAATACCTCCCACAGCTACCATAATATCAACAACAACACCAGGAGGTGACACGTGTCACTCTTTTTTGGTGTTTTTCAGGGTTGAGTTGGACCTGTAGAATTTTGACACATGGCACTATACAGAAGTGACACATGGTTGTATGGACGCTGACGTGGTGACAGGTGGAAGCCTCTAGGTATGACACATGGTTGTACGTACATGACGTGGCACTAGTGGCAGCATGACACGTGGCTGGTATGATAGTGATGTGGCATCATTCGACTGAGACACGTGGTAGGTACAACAATGATGTGGCACTTATGACTGGAAAGCTTACTGTGTTGGTGACTAGACTGTACGGTCCAATCACAGGGTGACATGTGGATCAATTAAAGGGCGTCACTTGGCACCTCAGATTTGTCCAAGAACGACTGGGTCAAAATTTTTGCACCTTAGCAGGATTCGAGCTCGAGACCTTCGCGGATGCCAACGACCCCACCAAACTCGCCAACCGTATCAGCTACAATGGTTCTTATTAAACCATGGGGCATTTATTGTATTTGAAGTGGTGATGTGCGGGATTGGGGGGTTAAAGCTCGGTCAACGCGGGGCTAGCCCGACCGACCAGGGCCACATGTCACTCCCATAGAACCAAGAGTTGGAGCAGGGCAGGGGCTAAGGTGGCTAACACCTAGCCACATGGCATTTGCACAGAACCAGGGGCCAAGCACTAGGGATATAGCGCCAACACACGGCCATATGGCACTTCCCATGTGACCAGGAGATCGAGAAAAAGGGTCTGGCGCAAATATTTTTTTCCAAGTGGGTTCTCAACCCGTGGTTGGATATTTTTGCTGATTTAAGCCTAATTTTTGTGGATTTTGGCCTTTTTGGAGGATCTGGAGCCCTTTTTTAGGCTAGATCTTGGGGGGAAGTTGGGAGGAGAACCCCAACTCAGATTCTACATAAGACAAAGGGTTTTGACAGCATGAAGAGGTTCAAAAACAACAAAATGTTGACGATTTTGGAAGCTTATGCCATTTTTATGCAGGGAAGCCATTGAGGAAGCGAACTTTGGAGGCCATTTTCGGGAGCTACGCTCAACCTCTTTAAGTGTCGTTAGTTCTGTTGGATTCTTGAGGTTGAGTAGAACATAGCCAAACTATTTTGTATTCCATTTGAGATACTTCTGATGTAATTTTGCAGCATTGAAGATTAATAAGAAAGCCTCCCCCACTAAGACAAAGGCCCGAAGATGTAGGCAATCTTGTTGAACTCTGTTAACAATCTTGGCGTTATGGTTTGTTGTTCTTAATGTTTAATTTTTGTTCTGTATTCTTTATGATGGCTGCAACATTCTTTCATTAAGATCTCCTTCCTCATTTAAGTTTTTGAATGGTAATTTAACACATGCTTAAAACTCAACCAAGTCTTTCAAAGATCATTTTTGGATCAAGTGGTATTAGAGCAGGCTAACAATTGGTTGTTTGAGTTTGCATGATTACCAGGGAAAAACTAAGTCGTAGTGAAGGTGAGCTTGTAGAAGGGGATCTTGAGATTGGATCGAGAAATAGGGCATCTCAAAGTGAGAGGATGGCATCGAAAGAAGTTTTTTCTCAAAATGAAAGAGAGTTTCAAAGAACTTTATTTGCCATGTCGAAGATGGTAAAAGTGTTGTATGATGATTACTTGGAACAAAAGAGGCCTTTTCAAGGGGAATCATCAAAACAATACAAAAGTGAAGAAGGAGAGGACCCTCCTAAACCTCCTCCTTCACCTCCTTCATTTCCATCATCTTTTTCTTCTTCAAGTACAAGTTCAACTTCTACCACAAGAAAACATTCTCATAAACATAAGCATGATATGCCATTACTTAAGCTTGATGTAAAATTCGAATTGCACATGTATGATGGGGAAGTCAATGCTGAGAGGATTGATAACTGGGTCAGACAGATGGGAGTTTATTGCAGTGTGCAACAAATCAAAGATGAGGCAACCCAAATCAAACTGGCATTGCTTCATCTTGCAGGCACAACACTCATCTGGTGGCAGAGTAAGTTGCAACATGGTACTCAACAAGTTGGTAATGTGTTTCCATTATGGCAAGATTTTGTTTTTGCACTTAGAAAGTAGTTTTATCCTTTGGGTTATAAGGAAAAGTCTTTAATTGAATGGCAAAGTCTTAAACTAAGAAAATGAAAAACGGTGCAAGAATACACAAATGAATTTCGTAAGATGGCATTAATGTTAAATATTCCATTACATACACAATAAAACCTTATGAAGTATATAGGAGATCTACCTGCACATATTCGTGACACTATATTTATGTTTGGACCTACTAATCTTGATGAAGTTTATGTTCAAGCAACATATATTGAAATAGGGAAAACATGAGTTGGTGTATCAGGGGAATCGTCTTCAAGGAAAGAAGACAAAAGAAAAGGGAATGGGAAGAAAACAAATTCAACAACAATCAAAGAAGCTAAGCTCTCTTGCAATCATTGCAAGAAAGAAGGGCATGATAATGACCATAGCTGGCAATCGCATCTAGAGAAGCGACCAAAGTGGTTCAAAGAGAGGAATGAGAGGCAAAAAGTTGCAACAACAATACGACCAATAGACTTGGGGTATGATTCAAGTGATGAGACTAAGATCACAACAGTTGGTTTGGTAGGTAAAATTGGTGATGGTTATGATTCTAGAAGTAAATTGTTTCATATAAGGGTCGTAATGAAACATACTAGGATCGATACATTGATAGATAATAGATATCAATCTAACTCAATTTCAGAGGAAGTGGTTAAGAAATTGGGATTAAACACTAAGATGGATCACAAACCCTATTCACTAAATTGGATAAGCAAGGATCATAAATTGCCCATGACAAAGCAATGTATTATAAAGTTTGCAATTACATGTAAGTACGTGGATGAAGTAACATGTGATGTGGTGCTGCTAGAAACATGTGGAATGGTCTTAGGAAGCCCTTATTTATATGATTGCAAATCAATCTTCTATAGGGAACATAATCGATATCACTTATCTAAAGAAGGCAATGAATATGTTGTACATGTTCATCATATTAAAGCAAGTCAATCTCTTATAACAATGGTACAATTAAGGAAGGCAACTTATGCAAGCTATACACCTATAATTGTGCCAAGTAAAGCAGTTGATCTTAAGCATGAACATGAGATGGTTGTAGAATGGAAGTTCAATCATACTTTGCTTCAAGATAAGTTAATGTCGTGCAAGCACATCCAACATATTGGTTCAATTTCAGTCATATTTACGATGTTATCGCTGCTAAAGTTTTCTATATGGATGGTAGTGGATTCAGTAAGATGTGAAAGAGTTCAAGTGGCTAACAACATGCTTTCAGTTGTCATGGTTATTATGCAATTGATTATGATGCGACAGGTGCACAGGACAAAGTTGAAAGACAAATGACAAGTGGGGTGGCCTTCCCACTAAGACCTTTTGGTCCTCCAAAAGGGTATTAACGAGTCATCAAGTGCCCAAGAAGGCCTAAAAATCAAAGTTCTCGGAATCGAAAAAAAACCAACGCCGTTGCGTCGGGCTCGTCGTGCCGATTCCAACCATATTTATTTTTATTTTATTTTTATTTTTTTTTGAAAATGGACACTGTATGCGAAAGTTATTATGTTCTGATCTATTTCCCAAATAGACAAAAAAGTAAAAAAGTCAAATTCAATAGGTCGTACTGCTTACATCAGCATGACGTCAGTAGGGACATGTGGCAACACTAAGAGGTGACACGTGTCACTCATTTTTGGCGTTTTCAAACCTAAGTTGGACCTGTAAAATCTTGACCCGTGGCATTGTACGGAAGTGACACGTGGTTGTACGGATGCTGATGTGGCGACATGTGGCAAGCTCTGGGTACAACACATGGTTGTACGTACGTGACGTGGCAACATGACACGTGGTCGATACGATAGTGACGTGGCATCATCCGGTTGAGACAAGTGGCATGTATGATAGTGATGTGGCACTATTGACTGGGCAGTTGACTGTGTTGGTGACTGGACTGTATGGTCCAATCATAGGGTGACACGTGGCCCAATCAGAGGGTGCCATGTGGCACCCCAGATTTGGCCAAGAACAGTTGTGTCAAAAATTTTGTACCTTCGTAGGACTCGAGTTGGATACCTTCAGGTATATTAACGACCCCACCAAACTCGCCAACCGTATGGGCTACAATGCTTCTTATTAAACCATGTGGTATTTATTGTATTTGAAGTGGTGATGTGTGGGATTGGGGGGTTAAAGCCCGGTCGGCAGGGGGCTAGCCTGACCGACCAGGGACACATGTCACTCTGATAGAACCAGGAGCTGGAGCAGGGCATGGGCTAAGGTGGCTAACACCTAGCGACATGGCATTTGCACAAAACCAGAGGCTAAGCATCATGAATATAACGCCAACCCACAGACATATGGCGCTTCCCATGTGACCAGGAGCCCGTGAAAAAGGGGCTGGCACGAATATTTTTTGCCAAGTGGATTTTTAACCTATGGTTGGATATCTTTGTTGATTTAAGCTTCATTTTTGTGGATTTTGGCCTTTTTTGGAGGATCTGGAGCCCTTTTTGAGGCCAGATCTTGGGGGGAAGTTGAGTGGAGAACCCCAACTCAAATCCTACATAAAAAAAGGTTTTTGACAACATGAAGAGGTTTATAAACAACATAATCCTGAAGATTTTGGAAGCTTATGCCATTTTTATGCAGGGAAGCCATTGAGGAAGAGAAATTTGGAGGCCATTTCCGGGAGCTACGCTCAACCTTTTTTAGTGGCGTCAGTTGTATTGGATTCTTGAGGTCGAGTAGAACACAACCATACCAATTTATATTCCATTTGGGATACTTCTGATGTAATTTTGTAGCATTGAATATTAATAAGAAAGCCTCCCCCACTGAAACAAAAGCCCAGAGACATAGACAACTTTGTCGAACTCCATTAACAATCTTGGTGTTATGGTTTGTTGTTCTTAATGTTTACTTTTTGTTCTGTATTCTTTATGATGGCTGCAACATTCTTTCATTAAGATCTCCTTCCTCATTTAAGTTTTTGAATGGTAATTTAACACATGCTTAAAACTCAACCGAGTCTTTAAAAGATCATTTTCTAATCACCTAATAGAAGCACATTACATTACGTTACGTTATGTTTTACCTTTCAATGTCCACCGTTCCAATCGAGGCTTGGAACAATGAAGATGGAAGCAAGTCCATTATTGAGCAACATATAGATGAGACTCGAACATAGGTGGAGAGGAGAAAACTCTCCATCCAAACCAAATGAGCTACAACCACTTGACAATAAAATACATAAACATACAATTTTTAACATATTAATATTAAAAATATTTATCATTAATATTATTAAATATTTATCATATTTAATAATATTAATTTATGAATTAAATATTTATCATGTTTAATAATATTAATTTATGAATGAAACAATTATGTTTATAACTATAATTATATTTATAACTATGAAAGATATATTGATAAAAAAAATTATTTATCATTGATGCCACTAGAATTTAGCCACTAATGCAATTAGAATTTAATTCAAAATTCTCAATAAATTAAATATTTATCATGTTTAATAATATTAATTTATGGATGAAACAATTATGTTTATAACTATAATTATATTTATAACTATAAAGGATATATTGATAAAAAAAATTATTTATCATTAATGCCACTAGAATTTAGCCACTAATGCCATTAGAATTTAATTCAAAATTCTCAAATAAAATACACTTATGTGCATCAATAAATTTATTAGAAATATTATATAAAAATAAAGAAAAACATGGTCTATTTTATTTATAAAGAATACTAAAAACATAAATTTACGATCTTTAACATAATTCAAATTAAAAATAATAAAATCATAATTTTGTAAATTTTATTTTAAACTAATCCTCTTTATATTATTATTAAATTATTATATTTAATTACAATTAACTTATATAACATGTTTATTGAAGTGTAATTTTTTTAATGTAAAAACTTTCTCTATCATTAATCAACAATAATACACTTATGTGCATCAATAAATTTATTAGAAATATTATATAAAAATAAAGAAAAACATGGTCTATTTTATTTATAAAGAATACTAAAAACATAAATTTACGATCTTTAACATAATTCAAATTAAAAATAATAAAATCATAATTTTTTAAATTTTATTTTAAACTAATCCTCCTTATATTATTATTAAATTATTATATTTAATTACAATTAACTTATATAACATGTTTATTGAAGTGTAATTTTTTAATGTAAAAACTTTCTCTATCATTAATCAACAATAATATTGTTGTTGTTATTCAAATAATATAATAATTGTTATTTAAAAAATTATTAAAGTGATGAGCGCGAAACTCTTGATATCGATTTCTATAATATCATTATTAGCTACCGTCCATTTTGGCACCTAGACGAGGATATCGACTGAAGAGATTAGTGGCAAAATAGCAGTATGACCTCTACATAAAGCTTGCCCTGTTCGTGATTTAATGGCTTGAGAGGGCGACTGATAAGCTTCACGGGCCTTTTCTCACCCAACCGTGGATCATTTCTTCTTTCCTACGTCCAGGTTTTCTTTCTTCTTCGTCTCTTCAAAACGGTTATTCGACTCTATTTTCAGATTAAGTTGAAGATGTCTTGTCATCTTTATCATGGTAGGGTTTTAAGGATATTATTATTATTATTATATTACATTTATTTCAAAGATGAAGGTTCCTTCTTCCTGTCTATTTTTAGATTAGGTTGAAGATGTCTTGTCATCTTTATCATGGTAGGGTTTTAAGCATTTTTTCGATCTATTTTTAAATTAGGTTGAAGATGTCTTGTCATCTTTATCATGGTAGGGTTTTAAGGATATTATTATTATTATTATAATATTGCATCTATTTCAAACCAGAATGAAGCTCCCTGAGATGATTCGATTTGGCATTCAGTGGGTACCTCCAGTTTCTTAGAATTCTACAAGATCCGCCATGGCCTCCGGCCACCCATCCCCACATAACGGTTTTGTTCACCACATTCAATGATGATTTATGACTAGCTTTTACAATCATTTGTTTGAAACCCTACGATTAAAGAACCAACGGGAGAATGGCAGTGAATCCGTCCATTATGGTCACATGGAGGAGATCTAAGATGCTCTTGGACACTGCTGTAGAGATATACAAACACGGAATTCCATCACAGCTCAGCAAGACTGTAGAGGCCCTACTGACATCATTCTCTATGGCGAATCGTAACAATAAGTCGCAATGTGCCCTCGGCCCTACACCTCCTCGTGATGGATTCGAGTCAGGGATTTCTCACTCATCTAAATTTGATTTACAGTCTTTGGTTTTCTTGTTTTAGTAAAGAGAGTTTTTTGGGGGCTTGCAGGATTGTGCATAAATTCTTCCAGGAAATTTCATCTAAATTTGATTTACAGTCTTTGGTTTTCTTGTTTTAGTAAAGAGAGTTTTTCAGGGGCTTGCAGGATTGTGCATATATTCTTCCAGGAAATTTCAACTAACATTTAGCGTGCTGAAATTCAACGAATCGGATCCCATATTCCGGCCTTTCAACCCAAACCGACCCCAATCTACGAGCAAAACCAAGTACGAAAACTTCGGATCCATCTCGATCTAAAAAAATCCATGAAAACTACGTTGAATTGATGCTTTCCTCCAACTTTTTAGGCTGGGTGATTGCAATTCGGGGTTTATTTTGCAAGCCATGATGTTTCCAAAGTAAATGCTTGGGTTCTAATCAACGGTCAACAATTCAATTTTGTGTATTTTGAAATATATTTTGTTATGCAATTTATTCATAGAATTGAATTTGCTTTAGGCGTCTCCTATGTAGGAAGATTGACCTTTTACGCGTCTCCTATGTGGAAGATTGACTTTTTTTTATTTTTATTTTATTTTTTTTTACGTTGGAAGTTTAAGTTTATTTATATTTAAAAAAAAATCTATTATTCTTGTTTCACTCTATTTCAAAGTTTAGTTTCCTTGTTTTATTTTCATTAGTTTTCTGTTGGAGTGATTTTATGTGTTTTTTTTGCAATTTATTGGGATAGTTTTTATTTTATGTGTATTCTTGTAAAAAAAATTAGGATATTTTTTTTGGGTGTATGTTTTGTTTTGTTTTTTGAATTATATAAGAAAATTTATTGAGCATTTTTGTTCATTTTGAATTTTTTAAGGCTCCATGTTATATAACAATATATTCATTAAAAGTTGAATAATTCATTTTTAGAAATTGGCATAACACTCCTCACTTAAGCTAGACTTAATTGATATTATTTTTTTCTTTTTTTATGAAAGAACTAGTTGTTTTTTATCATCATAATGTAGATTGTCAAAAATATTTAACAAAATGGATTCAAAAATTTCAAAAAATAAAAATGAAATCTCTATTACTACTTCACTAATAATGGAAAATTACATCCAATGCAACAATGTTGCTTTAGGTAAAAATATACATTGTCCTATGGATACCATAAATTTATTTTATATATGCACATTCTCCTTATTTCATTATTGCTCTGAAATAAAACAATTGAGCTTTAATTGAGCTTTGTTAGTAATGTGATTGATATTTATGTTAGTGATATGAATGCTTATGGTTGATTACTCTATGGAAAAAGGGTTGCAAAGCCATATTTTGGTTGCTACAATGATTTTTTAGATTTTTTTTTATGATTGCATGTGATATCTATTTACAAGAATTAAGCTTTTATTAGTTGTAAAACCATATTTTGGTTGCCATAATGATTTTTTTTTTATGATTGTTTATGATATATATTGAGAAGAATTAAGCTTTATTAGTTGATGATTAATTTTTAATTGATATATTTATGAAACATTGTGATTGTGTTTGCATTGTATCATGAAATTCATTTTCTAGCAAAAAACTATATATGGAATTGAATACATCAATGACAAAATACAATGGAATAGGTTATTCTCTGCATACATTAATTTAATGACAACTTATATGTTATCTTAAAAGACATTGAAGTGTGAGGTTATACACTTGCAAATTATAATATGTTTTCTTTTTTCACTAAAATGGATATCATTTGTATTAAAAAGAGGCTACGAACACACCTTATAACGAATTAATACAAAACAAAATTGGAATGTCATATACCAAGGTTTTAATAAGCCCAAAATTTCAAAATGACTACCAACTGTCTAAGTAGTTTTGACAACATAACTAAAAATCCTACTGGTGTATAGCCTAATAAGCTAAGCTAGTAGCAAAGGATTGATTATGGAATAATGGGGTTGCTTTACTTCCTGGGTGCAGTGACGATTAGGGTTTCGACCTAGCCTTTCACAGAGGTATCGCCTTTGTCTCCTTGTGGTGGTTCGACCACATGTGGTCGACTCTCTCAACTCCTCGCACCCTTATTACATGATTTTCTCGTTAGATCCATCATCTCTGCACCCACACAATTCTCTCATTGTGGCAACAACCTCTTCAAATCTTGTATGTTTCTTGTCTCCTCATAGCCCTGTCGGTAAATCGAGCAATGTGGCAATCAAGCCTAACCCTAGTAGTGCTTTAGTTGTTGGTGCTATCAAGGAATCAATTATTGTTAACAGCTTTGGTTCCCTCTCTCCTCCCGGAGATTTGTCAGGGGAATCCTTCAATGATATAATGAAGCATGGTGGAAAATCTCGTGCTCCCCCTAGAATCATTTCATGGTTCATTGCAATATACTTGATAAATTATATTATGCAAAAAATAAATATTTAGCAAGCAGTAATGGAACAACAAGATTATAGCTAGATCAATACCAAAATAATACCAGAAAGAACACCTTTATTAGAGATAACAATGTTCACTTGCCTCTTCGAAGGGGCAACCTCGAGTAGAGCGGAGCTCTATTACAATAATCTCCAAGACAAAAATATCCAATACCTCCTACTCTTATTTATACTAACTCTACCCTCTAAGGAAACTTCTAGAGAAGATTTTTCTAGAAGCAGAAGCTTCTATCATGTCTTCTTACATTAACTTATTCTTCTTTATTTAATAGGTCTTATTAACTAATGTCAGCCTTTATTACATACAAAACATATACTACTAACTAATGACCCATGTAGAGGGGTTAGGATCAGATCCTAACATGCCCTCCCCCTTCAAAAGCATCCTTGTCCTCAAGGTTGAAGATGTGGAAACTCCTGGAGTATGGCTGATGGTTCCCAAGTCACATCCTCTGGTGATGTGTCCTTCCACTTGATCAACACTTCCTTGATAGTTCTACCATGCAAATGACGTTCACGTGTATTGAGGACTGCTTTTGGTTGGAGCCAAAGGGAGCCTTCTTCATCTAATTCCTGAAGGATGGTTTGGACCCAACAATTATGTTCCACCACTTTCTTCAAATAGGAAACATGGAACACCGAATGGATTTTGGAAGTAGCTGGAAGGGCCAATTTGTAAGCTACTCCATGAATACGCTTGATGATCTAGTAGGGCCCATTCAACTTGGGTGCCAACTTGTGATGTCCTTGGGCTTTGAGAGATGTTTGTTTGTAAGGTTGGAACCTGAAAAACACCTGATCACCTTCCTAAAAAACCCTTTCTGAACGATGTTGGTCCGCTTGTTGCTTCATGCAATTTTGGGCCATGTGGAGGTTATCCTTCAGAGCCAGTAGGGTGGTTGTTCGACCTTGCAACATGATATTAATAGATTGGATCTTTGATGTGCCTGGAAGATAGGTAGTGACGGTAGGTGGTTGTTGGCCATACACTGCTTCATATGGGGTCATTTTAGTGGTCGTATGATATGAAATATTGTACCACCATTCGGCCAAGGGGAGCCATTGCACCCACTGATGTTGTTTGTCCGAAGTAAAACACCGCAAGTAGGTTTCCAAACATTTGTTGACCACTTATGTTTGACCATCAAACTAGGGGTGATAGGTAGTGCTCATGTTCAGTTGGGTGCCCTGCAATTTAAACAACTCTTCCCAAAATGTGCTGGTGAAAGTTGGATCACGATTGGATACAATAAAGGTGGGCGTGCCATGTAACTTTAAAATATGATCAAGGAAAACTTGTGCTACTAGTGTCGATGTGAAAGGGTGGGGTAATGCACAAAGATGAGCATACTTGGAGAGGTGATCAACCACCACCATGATGACGGACATGTTCCCAGCTTTCGGGAGGCCCACGATAAAGTCCATGGAGATGTTCGTCCACATCGAAGTTGGAATGGGTAGGGGTTGTAGAGCTCCTCGAGACTTGATGGTTTCACCTTTATTACGTTGGCACTCCTCACATTTCGTGACAAAGTGAAGTATATCCTTCTTCATTCCTGCCCAGAAAAAGGAATGACGGGCGTGAGCATAGGTCTTTTGGAAGCCCGAGTGACCCTCAATAGCTGATGAGTGCAACTCATTTAAGAGCCTCAACTTGAGTGCTAGAGAGGGCGATAAAACCATGCGATCCTTATTTCTGAGAATATTGTCATGCTAAGTGTAGTTGATGGGAGGATTAGGGTCCCCGTGAAAGTGTTGAATTAACCTAGATATAGTTGGATGTGTTAGCCACTCTTGTCAAACTTCTTCAATCCAATCAGAGATCGGTAAGGATAACTCAAAGAGGGAGTCGTCCTCGTCATGTTGTCTTGACGATGCATTGGCTACTATATTGTCTTTGCCATTTTTATATATGATTTCATAATCATACCCCAACATTTTGGTCAACCACTTGTTTTGTTCTTGGGAGGATAATCCTTGTTGGAGAAATTTTATTTTTGACACACTAGTTTAGTGGGAGTTAACTGACTAGTTTTATTTTATACTTTTTATTTAGATCATCACTATTATGCATGCATGCATTCCTAAGGAAAGCTAACTGCTTGATTGCTTTTCTTAATTATGGAATGTTCTTTCCTATATATGAGTGTATTCCACTCATTCATTGTATCACAATGATCATCATTGATTATCTCATTGGATTAGTGTGAATATATTTTCTCATTCTTCCATATTGAATCTCTCATCCTTTCTTGATAAGCTTTGTTTGTACTTGTTTTAGCTAGATATCTTGTCCAGGTTTTGATGAAACATTGACATGGTATCAGAGCTACGTTGCTTGGAGCAAGCTAGACAAGCTAGAGAACAAGGAAAATCGTAGTTTCAGAGAGAAAAATCTGTGTAATAGACAAGGTCGCACCCAGTACACTGGTAGAGTGCGACCGATCGCATCCAGACTTACATATTTTTCAATTCTGGAATGGTCGCACCCAATACACTAGCAGAGAGCGGTTGGTTGCTCCCAGTACACTAGCAAAGTGTGACCACCCTCTCAGGGTCGCTCTGTCTCCTAAGGGAAGGTGCGGCCACCCTCTAAAAGTGTTAAACTAGCAGAGTGTGACCATGGTCGCTTCCCATACACTAGCAAAGTGTGACCACCCTCTCAGGGTCGCTCTGTCTCTTAAGGAAAGGAGCGACCACCTCTTAAAGTGCCATTTTTGCAGTGATTTCTCAGTTTTTCACTTGCAGATTGAGAGTAAATTTTAGGGGGTTCTCAAACACAGTGGGAAAGATGGATACGACACCAATTCTTTAGTCAAATTTGGTGGTAATCCTCACACCATACAATTATTTTGATTGGAAGTTGAAGGCATAATTCCAACTCAAAAGGAAAGGACTGTACAACTTGACGATGGGGAAAAAAACATAACCTACATGAACAATTGAGAAGATTAGATGGGCCAAATGACTTCTTCTTGAATTGATTTCATCTGATTTATGGTTTCATGTTGTCACATGCAAGACTCCAAATGCTATGTGGACCACCTTAGAAAGTCTATTTGGAAAGCAGGATGAGATGAGAGGTCATATGCTTGAGGTAGAGTTGAATCCCTTGGATCCTTTGATAATATACAAGATTTCTTTACCAAGTTTAAATATTGATATTGAGATTGACATCTTATGGTATTGATAAGTCTACACAAGTAGACCAACTTATTCTAACAATCGTAGCTAAGCTAGGACCAAAATATGATGTTTATGTCTCCACTTTCCATTCTGGCAGATATCTCTTAAGAACAAAGTGGAAGATGCCTACCATGGAGCAGTTCATTGATTCCCTCACCCATGAGCAGGAAAAACTCATTCACATGGGCCTAATCAAGGATCCCAAAGCACATGCACTCACCATGCATGATGGAAAATGATCATCCAAACAGAACGTAAAGGAGAAACATAACAAGGAGGGATATTCCAAACCTTTCAACGATTCTTCAGGTTCCAACGACTCTTCAGATTCCAAGAAGAAGAAGAAGGGAAAGCAATGCACTTATTGCTATAAACCGAATCATGAAGAATCCACATGCATGAAGAAACATATCAATCTTATGGCTCGAGTACTTCAACATAACAACCTTAGAAACTTCATTCCAGAAGGAGCCAAGAAGAAGAAGGAAGAAGATCCTGCGTCTAAGAAAGGTAATCATCATGATCTTGTTGCAATTAATTCCTCATCTGATTCA
Organism: Picea mariana; assembly: GCA_032191745.1. Lineage (NCBI taxonomy): Eukaryota > Viridiplantae > Streptophyta > Pinopsida > Pinales > Pinaceae > Picea > Picea mariana. The sequence goes on along the minus strand of JASDQU010208142.1, from coordinate 5,764 downwards.
TGGATTATAGATTATGGCACATCACATCATATGGAAGCAAACGAGGAAGTTTTTACTTCTTTGAGTTCATGCTCAAGACCCCCTATTCTCATGGGGGATGATCCTCTAGTAGCAGTATTAGGAGAGGGGAGAGTGGAACTCCCTAATGACAGTTTTGAGAATGTTTTACATGTTACAAATCTTTCTATGAATCTATCCTCATTTTATCAGATCACTCAGAAAGGTAAAAAGGTTGAATTTACATCATATTCAGTTTCTGTACTTGACATACATGACAATTCCATTATTGCAATTGGTGAGGTGGATCACAAATCAAGGTTGTATAAATTCACTAAGTTTGTTGATGATGACTCATCTTTTCTACTTACACATAAGGAGAGTACTTTGCATGCACCTCCAATACAATATGCAGATACTCTTGTACTTCCATCGGTTCTAGACATCAGACATGATTCCATATACTCAGATTTTGTATATGGAAATGAGCAGGTAGTATAGCCAGATAAGGAGCTAGCGACGAAGCTTCAGTAGATACCCAAGAGGGCACAATCCACACTTCAGGCAACATGTGTTCTTGCATGGAATCCATTGGATTCGAGGAGGACTCAATCTCATCATGAGGATCTTTTTCATGTACTTTCAACTTCTAAACCTGCGATGCCCATGCATTGCTATATGGTTTAATCTTTTGATCCACGGAC
>JASDQU010208141.1:86-11479 GCA_032191745.1 Picea mariana | reverse complement strand
TATATTATTCATTGGATCAATCCCCATTGTGGATTGATCATGTCGTCTATTGTATAAGGACCAAATCCCCTTTTGTGGATTGGTCATAATATAATTGTAAAAGGCAAAAGAAGAAGTCAGCCGCAGAATATATCAAGAGGCCCCGAAATATAATAAAGGTGGTTATAACCACCCAGTTTGAAAAGTCGGCCCTGCCAGTGAAGAGACACTTCACACGTGCCAGATTTGTATAAATAAAGGAGGCTAGCACCTTACTTAGACACACACCTCATTTGCTCATTAAGAGACAAGTTTCGGAATTGCAGTTGGAGAAGAGAGAGAGAGAGAGAGTGTGGCGCATCTTTGGGAGAGGATCTTCTGTATTAGCTTGAGCTATCTCTTGGCATCGTATTGGCTATCTATGATAAGGAAGTTTTGCTGGGTTTTCTTCTCCTAGAGGGTTTTCCAGGATAAATGTTGTGTCTCTTGTGATTGTGTATTTCTCAGTGATCTTGTGTTATGCTATTGTTATCTATTGAAATGCAAAGAACTATAATAATGGCTTAAACATTAACAAATAGTAGGGAAAATTTTATGTCTGAGGTTAATCATCACCACGAGCTGTCATGTGATCATAGGGGTGTTCACCATGAGCCTTGTCAAAGCTACCAGATTCTAGACTCTCAAACTCTATCATATCAGCCCTGTGAGTAACTTGTGGCAGCAAACCCTCTCTGAAATTTTCATTGTTCTGGGTGAAATACTTGGGATTCAAACGGGTTGATCCCATCATTTGAGCTGCAAACACTCCCTTGGTGTGCTTTTCATCCATAGAGATCTTTCCATATTTGTTTTTTAAAGTGGGGGTCTGTTTGTTTATTCTGGCGGTATCTTGGTCAAATAGAACCACAAAGTATATATTACTGCAGATCAGGGATGATTTTAAGGATGAAAATCTATTTTAAACTGTAGAAACCTTGGCGAATCTTACTAATCCTTCATATGACAAATATAAATGTTTGGAGATATTTTTGTAAAAATATTCAAATTTCTAAGGATTTTATGTAGTTTGTATAAACTTTTGGCGAATTTTAAGGTAAAATAATTTTATCCTATAAAATTTGGGCGAATCATTTTTAGATTAGTGAATGTTTTTTTGGGAAAAACCATGGAAAATTAGCCCATGAGCGAAATTTAGCCCCTAAAATCATCCCTGCTTCTGATTCCCAATCCTACATCATAATCTTTATCACCTTCAAACAGAAGGGTAGAAATTTGCTTTTCAAGATTGGTTTCGTGGTCTTTATCACAGACATCATACACGTCATAAGTAGGGATGCTCTTAAAGTGCACTAGGTATGATCTGAGATGGTTTTCTTGCAATTCAATAGGGTAAATTTCCACGGGATTATGAACAAAATAGTCAACTTCCTCAGCTCTAGAAAATATCTTACTTTTCATGTTTCTCTGTTCTTTAGTTCTGTCAGCATTTGGGGCATATCTACTGTCCGATGGTCTTCTTGCATGATCAAAACCTTATCATCTGTCATGTTGTTGAAGTGTTGTGCTTCATATCCTTCAGCAGAGTGATACTGATAATCAACATTGTCTTCACACTGTAACTCATGGTCTCCCATTGTTCTGTCAGATTCACTTTCAGAACGATATTGGTCCTTTGTATGCAGAGCTTCATCATACTTGATCAGGTAGGATAGGATTGTCATACGCCAAGTCCTGAGACTGATTGGTATTGCTGGTAGGGTGCCGTTTGAGACAACAAAAACTGCTGTCATTTCCATTTTCTGGACTGAACATGCTCTAATCCAAATGCAAAGCAATAGGAACTTTATTTTCCAAGGGCTTCAAGTGTGTGTCCACAACACCATATTGGTTCTTTGGGGTCTGGAACATCTTCTTTGGCAGCAGCAACATCTTCCCTAAGATCAAAGCTGAAAATTTCTTCGAATAGGGGGCTGGCAATGTTTCCTTCCATGCTGGTTTCATCATCTTCGGGGGGTGGAACAGGACCCGCTTCAATGGCTTCCTGGGCATCATAAATTTCTTTGATTTCTTGAACATTGGGTAGCCATTGTTCAGATGTATAGTCCCAGTGTGTGCATAATGCATCTGGGAACTCTTCAAAAGACATAAATATTCCATTTCCAAGGCTCATGAACCAGTCATTTGCATAGCCTTTCAAACTTAATGCAAAAAAATTCATTATAATGTCCTCATGAAAGAGGCCATTACTGTTGCTGAATTCCAAAACAGCAGAGAGATGCTAGATAACAGAGTCATCGTATCCGTGGAATTTTGGAATTGTCTCTCAACCTGTAGAGGGATGTTCATGAGGAAAACCCCTTTTTTTGAGAAATCAGCTGGAGCATAAAATTTTGCTATCCATGGAGGTGTTGTCGCAGGATTTCTACTTGTGCAAAATCCCTCCACAAGACCCCCAAATCTTGCGTAACTATGGAAGAACCTACCACCGTCACCTTAGTAAGGACTTCCCTCGTTTTAGTGATGGAAGACGTCCACCATATGAGAGGCTTCCCTAGTGACCTCAAGGGATCAAATAGCAAGTTTATTAGCCAAGCCTACCTCCTCCTTTCTTGGTCACCAACATATTAGTCTAGGTCAAGGAAAAGAAGAGGTTTCAAGATGATTTGGTACCTACCCAGAACAAGAACAATTTATATCATAAATATAACAATTTTCAATTCAAAGTATGCAATAAACACCTCTTTTAGACACTAGACGAGTTAGATTGCTATTGCTGTTGCAAATTGCAGCAGTAAGACAGTCTTATAACAGCAACGAGTAATTTTAACAGCAGCAACAAGTGCTCAGAAATGCCACAATTGACCATGAAAATTAAGTACGCAACCAAAATAATACAATCCAATTGTTAGAGGTAGTTTCTGAATGGGTAAGATCACCTTTATGTGAATGTATGCAACAAAATTAAGTTATTTAGATGGCTGTAGCAAGCCCTTTATAACAGCAGCAAATAATTTAGTACGTTTGCCAATTTTAGTGTTAGTGTAGTTATTAGAAAGCTTGAGAGAGTTGAGAGAGTGAGTTCATCAATCAATTCATTATGAGAATGCTTTAAAATTAGTGCCTTTAGGGGTTATGGAGTCTTTTCAAATGCAACTAGGTTTGAAGGATGGCCTACTTGATACCAAGAGGTAGGATCTAAACCCTAAGGTGCAAGAACATTTGGGCTTTAGACCTTAGATCTTGAGGAGAAGAACTTCTATCGTGCAAGCACATTTGGGCCCTAGAAGTTGTTCCTCCCTTCTTTTAGTTTCAACTAGGTCAAAGGTCAAAAGTATAGGGCTAAAATCCTAAATTGCTAGCACTTTAGGGGTTTAGGGTTCTAAGCCTAGCAAGGACAATTAACCAATTTTTAGACAAATATAACCTTATGAGAGGAAAAATCACTTATGTTCCTCTACTAGGGTTTCACAAAACAAGATTCCTTACAACGAATAGCAATTTCACCATAAACATTGATAGCATGAAAATAAATTGCAGAATTACACTGCATCCAAGAAACCAATAGAATGTAACCCTAATTGCAGAAATATCCATCCAAAATCAGCAAATCCGTCCACAAGAGACCATACCAAACCACGTGCATGAGAGAGAGAGCTAGTAACCCTTAGAGGGAAAATATTCTAGATGTTTTAACCACAAAGTTGAGTGAAAGATGATAAAATGAAAGTGAGGTTTATTCTTTTTATACGAGGCTAACATCTCATATTTGTCCACATAATTTGTCAACAACAAAATACAAGTGGGGCCGACCCCTCATTTGACCTTTACAGATGCTAAAAGTGCAAAAATAAATCATAATAGCCCACACGTGTGAGACGTCAAGGCTAGGTAAGGTGACGTTATGCCTCCAAAGGATAAGGTAGGGCTTCCAAAGGCCACTCTACATCCTCCAATGTCAAACAAGGTATAGTCGGGTGTCTCCTCACCCAAGGTCATGCCAAATCATCTTAGGTACCTATCCATCCATCAAACCCTAGACATGTCAAACCTTAGAAGGTGATGTCATCACCACAAGAGGGAAAGCGTCCATCGTTCAAGGCCGTCATCCAGGCCGTCATCTCTACACTATCTACTGCTGCAATGTCCCTGATCCTGGTGTAAAATTAGTCTTGGGGTACTTTTCCCAGCCTGTGGGGCTTCTATCCCATATGTGTGCCACAATGACTGGATTTGCTCAAACCAAGTCCATCTTTCCATCATTTAGGGTTCTCAGAATGTGAGAGCAATTGTCTGAGGGTGGTGAGTCACTGGATTACCCACTACTCTCCATCACACGTGCCCAGGTCCCACAATAAACGCATAACATCCCGAGTACAAGCCCAGGATGTTCCTCAAAGAACCATGTTGGGTCCATCCAAAACAAACCAAAGTATAAAACATGGTTAGCCAAAGTTCATAAGAAACATTGGTCCTTAAAACATGCAAAGTGGGTTGCAACTTAAGATATAAGCCATGTAAGACAATTCACCTTAGTATCCCCTTCACGCATCACACCAACCTAGGACCCCACGTGAGTTACCAAGTTTAAGTATGGGAGGGCCTTTATCGAGCCTTATTAGGTGTGCCACCTAGATAGGAAATAAAATAACCCAGGTAGAGGGATAGGTTTGGAGAGTGACAAGGAAAAATTCAGGAGTAAGTGTGAAAGTAATATGCTTTTAGGGTTTACTTTGTGGCTAATGGTGTCACTGAATCCATTTCCATGAGCGCCTTTGTGGAGGGTGTGCTTTCTCTTGAGTTACCCCATATTTATGTGCTATTTTTTCCAATCCCCTTTATTTTCCTTTTTCTAAGTCCCTCTTTATCATATATTTGCAAGACCCCCTTGTAAGGTTTCAAGCCATTTGCATTGCATTTGTTTTGGATTGGGGTGAGCACTGAAAGAGTAGAGCTCAAGTTTGGATCGAATTTTGTTTGTGCTCTTTGCTATCATTCCTTTCTTTCTTTAGCATCATTTTCTTATTCTTTTCATAGCAGCTGCGAAACAACCTCTGGGCCTTCAACCCCTCTTCTCATGAGAAAATGGACCATGACCCATTGCCGAAATTTAGTACACTATGAGAGGATCCAGGATGGAAAGTGTTAACTATGGTGGGGAATGAAATGCTACCCTTGAGAGGGCCCCCCAGTAGTGTCCCTTTTCCCTGGGCAGTGAGAACACGRGACTAGGGAACAGAAGCTGACCACCAAGGTGAAAGAAGGCAACTGACACAATTTCCCAAACCAGTGATCCATTATCCAACTTTAACCAAAGATCCTCATCCACATGCTTGACAAATTAAGCACAACACTTTGCATGAAACGACTAACATACCTCATGGTGATGATGGCTTACCATCTCCCATACTCTGTGTAATGTCCCTTTTGGAGTGAGGACTCCAGAGAGGAGGGATTAGTAGTCTAAACATCCCCTTTAGACTATAGCCAGGAAGAAACAGGGGAAAATGTTCATTTGATRTCATTTCACTAGGGAAATGTTATAATTTGAAAGTGACATTAAGTGACTAAGTGGAAAAAGGTAATTAAGCGCTTAAGTGAATATTAAATCAGAAAACTTAGGAAAAGCGCTTGAGTGAAAAGGCAACGAAGAWTTAGGGTTTCAATGGATATAAGGAGAGGAAAAGTGACCTAATGGGTCATTATTGATGATTTTRAGAATTGAAACCAGAGCTCCRRTGAGAAACCCAGATTCAGGCGAATTTGAGGATACTTGTGGATTCTAGGAGGAAGACACCAAGGGATTGGATTTGGTGTTGAGAGACACACCCTAGCCAGTCGGGGAGGCCACACAAGTTTTCCATTKCTTTCATTACAGATCTATAGTCAGATTGAGCATGGAGATTAGAGATCCAACTCCAACAGTCATATTCCAGCGTGAGTTCTAGAGGAGACATCAGAGGTATAGTGGGTCGCTCTTCTTGAGGAGACGTAGCGAACCTAAACCCTCAAAACCCATTTGAGATTAGGGGAAGGCTCTTCATTTGAGGCATCCAACACATTTTTCCAAGCCTTCTAGCCATCAGGGCGTCACATTCATTTAGTGGAGTTGTAGCGTGTTTGATAGATAGAGGCGAGATCATAGATTCTCAGATCTACTCATCCAGAGGGATAGCGAGCCAGATTCATTTTGACCCATTGGAGAGGGAGGCAAGGTGCTCCATTCGAGACAGGTTTCATTAGATTCTGATGGTGGAATCTACTTGGGCGACTCTTTCAGTTTTAGCCAGCATGAGGGTATTCCCAGTAATTGGACAACTTACTTTCGGTAGTGACAGAGAGATCTAGGAGCCTAGTAGCAATAGATCCATCCAGGCCGAGTCTTCTAAGGAAGAAGGCGACTTCATTGGGATAGATTTCATCATATTCAGAGGAGTCTTGCTTGTGCAGACATCAGATTCATCTTCCGGCAGTAGATCCAGCGTTGCATGCAAAAGTAAACCCATGCATGTCATAGATTGAGCTTGCATGCCAATGATCTAGTGATGCATGTTAGTTCTAGGTATCGTTCCATGCTTTTACTAGTATTCCAGTATAGATCTAGTCATTTGAAGGTCTAATTGAAGATTGGTTTGGTTATTTTTACGTACATGTAGTCTGTGTAATTGAAGATTGGTTTGGTTATTTTTGTACATGCATGTCATTATTGTAATTGCTCGACTATTCAATATATCTTAAACAAGTTGTTCCACCTGAAACCACATGCAAAATCACCACGCATGTTAAATTCAAGTTATCAAACGCATTCAGAAACCTAAATAACCCATTCAACCACCCAAACAGTATCGGATTTGTGACAGACAAGGTTTGAAATATCCCTGATCCCGCTGATCAAGATATTTGCTACTGATCTATTATTTTGTCTTGCAAATCTAATACACTGGGGGTTTCTGGATGCGTTTCAGTTGTATGTTTGAGATCTTGATGGTTATTGCATGTGCATGTTGCATATTTATGGTTTAAACAACATATAAAGGATGCATGCATAAGTAAAGAACATCAACTGCCCAATATCATGTATTATACAGTTCGAGCATGGACATACAATAGCCTACTGGAAATATAGAATATAAACGTCAGCCAGATCTCATGGATCAGCACTGGAATACAATCAAATAACATAAAAATACTCGTGATCAGAAGATGATAGCAGATCTAATGCATGCACGGATAGATCGGCAAAAGTATGCGATTCCGGCGAAGTACGGTAACCGCTACCAGCTGGGAAACTCGTCCGGAAGTTCAGACTATCGGAATACGCTGGAAACTGCTCCAAAAGAAGCGCCCTGGCCTCTAGACTGAAATGGGTGAGTGCTGGATCTCGAATCTGGTCTCTAAGGCACTGGATCTGGACCCCTGGGGGGTTTGCGCACCTCCTGGAGCACTGGATGCGCCCCAAAGGATTCCACCAACGAAATTTGCTGCTATATGGCTCAAATCGATCGTCTCGCCAAATAAGGAAATGGGTCGGAAGGATTTGTTCGGATCTTCTCTGAAACTCTGCATGCGACACCAAATGTCTATCCGGAAGAGTTGCGCCCTAAATGGTTGAATGAGTCGATATGGAAGATTCCACCGTCGGAATATGATGATAGATGGCTCAATAGAAGCGCCCTGGATGGATCTCAAATGGGTTGGGAGGAAACTGCAATCTGGATACGGATCTCGTGCAGCTCTCCAAACCCTCAAACTGACTTGCGCCCTCACTGGATGAGTTGTGCACTCTGCAATGGATACTCCTGAAAAGTACGGTGAAATACCTGGATGGTATATCTGATGGGCTAGGGTGTGTCTCTCAACACCGAAACCGATGAATGGTGGTGGTTTCTTCCAGAAATCCACAAAACAGTAAGGTCGTCTCTCCTCCTCCTCTGGGAACTCTCAACATCAAATCATAACAATGCATAATGAGGAATTAGGTCAAATTCCTCCCTTTATACCTTTCCCAATCTAATTCACCATTGACCTCACTTAAGCTAGGCGCTTTTCCCCCTAAAGTGATTAATTAATTAATTACGTCCCCCTTTAACACCTTTTCATTCTAATTCTTCGTTGACTTAGGCTTAAGTGACTTTTCCTAAGTATTTTGGCTTAATTCATCATTTAGCCATCAATTCCTCCTTATTTCTCCATCTTGTTCCCTGTTTGTGCCTGACTATAGTCTATAGGAACATATAGACTACTAAGTCACTCCCTGCTGGCCTACTCTTGGGAACAGGACATCACAAGGTTGGTAGAGAGTTAATATCCAGATCTACGGATTTGAGATATTACACTCTGGGTTGCTTGAATGTAATGAGCCTTGGTTGATATGTAGACGTAAAGGTGAATGAAGGGGACTGTTGGGTTGCCATCTGTGGACATGTTGATCATCATTATGGTCGGGATCATGTTTTCCATTGCGGGCCATGACACATGATCTCCTCTAGTTACCCCTAGGCATGGGGGGGTAACATTTGGCTCCAACATGGGGACATGTGCTCATCGTAGAGTGCATTAGAATCTCAACATCTCTGGTTGTCCAAGACCTGCAATCCTGCACCCACTTCAACCAACAATACCCTTCAGAAGTATCTTCCGGCTGTCAGTGATAAATCCAAAATCATGTTGAAAAGAAAATTTTCCTTCTCTACAAAATGATAAAGAAAAAATATTCAGTGATTAAATGCAATTTTCTAACATGTATTCATTATGTACAAATGAAAATGCAACATATGCATACGAAAATGCAAGACTATACTAGCATGAATGCATGATGCAACATATATACAAATGAAATCCAAGAATGCAAATGCACTAACCTACCTACCGTAATCTATGCCACAAGGTCAGTTCCTGTAAGGGAAATAGGGTTTGAGAAGGATTTTGTTAACGGGTAATGATAGCTTCTCCCCTTCAATTGTAGCCAGGTTAAATGAATTAAGACCAGGTTTGCTCACAATCCGGTAGGGTCCAGTCCACAGACTATCAAACTTCTTATGCATTTCTGGTTTCTCTCTTCTTTTGTCCCATAGTAGTTCTTGGTCTCATTCTTTAAAAATAATCTCTTTTTCTTTGTGATCAAACGTTCCCTTAACCTTCTCTTGGTTGTGTGCCATTTTATCCAAAGCAACCCTCCTAGATTCATCCAGTTCTATCAATTGGTCAAATCTTCCTTGCAGAGCCTCACTATCAGTCATGTGTCGCTGTGCAAAACGGAGGGTAGGAATCTGGAGGTTGATGGGAAGTTTGGTTTCCAATCCATATACTAGCTCAAACAGTTTTTTTCTTGTGGAAGTCTTGGTTGTGATGCGGTCCACCCATAGAGTATACTTGATCTTACTATCCTAGGCATTATTGTTTTCTTCTATGATCTTCTTGACAATATTCATCAAATTCTTATTACTTGAATCTGCCTGTCCATTCCCCTGGGGATAGTAGTTGGAACAGTGAGACAGGACAATCCCATACTTGAAGCAAAACTCTGCCAAAGCGAGGGAGCTAAAGGCCTTTGCATTGTCGGTAGTAATCTTAGTAGGGGCACCAAACCTTGTTATTATTCTATCCTCAAGAAAACTCATGACGACTTACTCAATTGCCTTTTTCATTGGGATGGCCTCTACTCACCTAGTGAAATAGTTTGTAGGGGTCAAAACACAATGATATCCATTGCTGGAGTTATCCTTGAATTCACTAATGAAGTCTAAACCACATTGCCGAAAAGGAGGCTCAACAATGGTTGGTTTCAAAGGTAATGCAGGAAGTCGTTGTTTTCTTGTGAAGCATTGACATGTCGACAAGACCTGAGATAACAATGGGCATCAGTGAACAGTGTAGGCCAATAATATCCTTCCCTTAGAATTTTATGGGCAGTGGTGTGGGTGACGAATTAACCATTGCAGTATTCTGAACGAAGTTCTTTAATCATTTGGTCGGCTTCATCTTTGTTCACACATTTAAGGATGATTCCATCAGGGTTCTTCCAACCTTGGCCATCATGGGTCAAGAAAAACTTTATTGCCTTTAATTTCAAAGATCTCTTCTTGTAGTCTACTAAGTGGTCGGGTCATGAAAGATTCTTCAGGTAGTATATAATGTCTGCATACCACTTGTCATGTTTTGATTCCCTCACTATCACATTGACTTGTTCATTTACCCCCATGTGTATGGCTTCTTCATTGCTTTTAGTCAACAACTAGGCCAAACTTTTCCCTTTGATAATATTAGTGGGTTTGATCTCTAAGTCTTATTCTTGAATTTTGGACACCCACTTTCCCCTGGTCCCAAGACAATCTTGCTAAGAAAGAACATCTTTGACAGCAGGGCAGGGCACATAAGCATTGATCTTGTTGTATCCAACATAACTTCTAAAGTGCTTAAGGGACTTGACAAGGGCATATGCTTGATTCTCGGTGATTCAATAATTCAACTCAGCATCCCTAAGGGTTTTTTTCATGAAGGTGATGGGTTGCTCATAGTCTTCCCCATTCTTTTGCAATAGCATTCTGACTATGGTGTCTTGAGAAGCGGATGGGAAAATTATAAAATCATGAGAATAGTTAGGGATAATCAAGACTGGTGCCTTGGTGATTGATACCTTAATGCCTTCAAAATAGCTTAAACTATTGTTATCCCACTTAAAAGCAACATCTTTCTTTAGCAAGGCATTTATTGGCTTGACCTTCTCAACAAAGTTTGGGATGAACCTTCTTATGAAGTTGATTTTCCCAAAGAATGATTGTAGATATTTCTTGTTGGTAGGTGGTCGTATATTCTTGATAGATTCAACTCTTTCGGGATCAATGGAGATACCCTCCTCTAAGACCACATGTCCTAGGAACTTCCCTTTATCGATACCAAAGATTGACTTCTTAGGGTTAAGGGAAATGCCATATTTCCTACAACGCTAGAATATCGTCCTAAGGTGTGATATATGTGCATTCCTTTCCCTAGATACAACTGTCAAGTCATCTTGTTATATCTTTATGATCTTTTCTATCAGATCCCTAAAGTCAAAATCCATTTCTCTTTGAAAAGTAGACCAGGCGTTCATGAGACCTGTTATCGCACAGTTTGTAGTTAAGGTAAAAGACGGATGGAAGAAGGGAAAACTGGCAAAATTGAGACTATTCCACCACTATCACCTCAATGGGATAGCTCTTTCTGTTTAGGGAGGTAAGGCCCAGGGGAGACGTCCCCGGTGACCTGGGGTTTTGAGAAGGCGAAGGCTAAAAAGGCCAAGTGATAATTTCCCCCTCACAAGTCATCCATTCAGCAATGAGTTTTTCTTCAGCAATGAGCTTTTCTTCTCCAGGTAAGAATAAGTCATCCACATACAGTAGTAAGATTACTGGTTCATTATCCATAATTTTGAA
>JASDQU010208140.1:396-11380 GCA_032191745.1 Picea mariana | reverse complement strand
AATTAACTATCAATACATTCTCATAGACAAGCTTCAGGATTAATCAAAGACAAAAGACTAAAATAAGAAATGAGTTCTTGTTCTATTCCATCTACAAAAAAACGATTACATTCCTCTATGCTCAGTTCTATGTATCAACTATTCCCCATCATATCTACACACATCTCTCATTTCGATCCTCCCTTATATAGAATTTCGAACCCTCCTACATACTAGCTTTCTGGTATCTTCCCATATCCCAGAATAGATAACATAATTAATGTAATAGTTACATAAGGAATCAAATATATATTTTTCATTAATACAAGAGAGAAATGATGTGCTCAACATCACAGAGCTAGTATAACCATTGCGTCAATGTAGGAGAGAATATCGTGATGCCTTTTAACTACCTTAATATCATGACACGAAGTGTCATCAAGACAAGTTGTCATTTATTTATAACTGCAATAGAGCATGCACTGGTTGTTCACGAAGATTCTAATAGAGGGATCATCCTTGAAACATTCATCTTGGTGCTAGAACATCAACATTAGTATAGGAATCCATAATATAATATTATAAGTGAGATTGTGCATTAAAAACTCTCAAAACTTAACTAAAAACAAGAGAACTGTTAAAGACAAGTTTTGGGTCTTTAGATATTGATTTAATCAATGTTTAAACCAAAGTTATACAAAATGAGGGGTATGAGACTGTTAGAAAGAAGATATAAGGCATAAAAATTGATCAAATTTGGGTCCTAACATCCCCCCAAACCTAAAGTTTTGCATGTCCTCATGCAAAGAAAAGTCCCTGAAATTTTTTAACTCTGAGTAGTATCTGGAATGGCTTCTACCTCATCTACTTCATTGACCTCATTTTCCGCTCCCTTCCCTGTATTGTGAAGTTGCTTCCTAAGAGATCGATTTTCAGTTAGAAGTATGCGAGTCTCCTGATACTTGCGATTGAGTCTTGACTGAAGCTTCCTATTTTCAAAACTGAGTGTGTTGGCCTGAGAACGAAATTTATCCATTTGTGCACACATATCAGACTCCTAAGCTCGAGATTGAGCAAGGTGACCTTTCAATGTAGTGTTCTCATTTTTAAGAAATCGATCCAATACCATGTATTCATGCAAATTCTCTTTTAAGTGTGGATTCTCTGTCTGTAACTTAAATAATTTTTTAGGAGAAATTATCTTGGGACTACCCAGTCCTATAGGATTCCGTGGAGATGAATTGGATTGGGAGAAACGTGGAGGTAATTCCTTCTTTAAATTTACTAGGATATCTGCGATGGTCGATGAGCCTCCTTCTATCTCATCATCAGTATCTATATAGAGTTTCATTTGAAATTCAGGGGAAGGATTATCAAGATTGGGGTTCTTAGATGTCATACTTCTAGTCATTTTCTTGAATTCGGGCTCTAAAGATGACATTTCTCCTATCACTTTGCCCTTCCTCTTTTTACCAGTGTGAGAGAGAGACCTTTTAATTCTGGTAGGGACAGTAGGACTCCCTGTCTTTCTTCCAGATATAGACAAATTTCCATCTATGAAATTATTCCAGGTGTTTTTACGGGCTTTTAATTCAGTCACAATTAATAATTTAACTAGCCCATGATGAAATAAATGCTGCTCAGGGTTTACAACTGACCTCTTTACTGCTTCACACATTTTCTTTAAACTCCTCCAAATAAAATAAGGAAAATTCATTTCCTTACCTTGTGCAAAATGATGTAAGATGTGGATATGATAGGTGAAAGTCAGATTGTATCGCCCTTCACAAGTCAGATATCGTTGGAGGACAATTAATGGTTTCCTCCATTCCTCCTTAAGCTAATCTCTTGGAACTCCTTTAGATCAATCTGCATCATGATACTTTTTCTTCAAAAACCAATTCCTCTCTAATATTGGTAAATTCTGCTTCTTAAACCATTTTTCGCCAATTTGAGGCAAGCTTGTAGCTACAACAATAGTCTGCTCTGTAACCTCCATCACAATATCCCTAAATCGAGTAACCCTGCGATCAAACCCTTGAGCAAACAAAAGTGAGATGCTACTATCATGCTCACGGAATTTTTCAAAGCACTTATGCCATCCTTGGCTACGAAACATCTCTTGACAAGTATTGTACTCTAGTGTTGCCTCTAAATCTTGGATTGAACCTGGTTCATAACGAATAGACACCATTTTTGGAAGAAAAAAAAATGCAATAGAAAATCGTTCAACAATAATTCAAAACCAAGGAGGAATACAACGATATGTTGATAGGGCTCATTTCAAAACTCGATAGTGATTTGGTGAATAAGGGCACATAAAATAATGATGGAAAATAGTATAGAGATGTTTAAAATTTGGAAGTGGGGAAACAAGTTTGCGGTGAAGGGATAAATGGCAGGTACAGGAATAAAATCATGTTTTATATGGAGGTAATCATGACAGGGTAAAGAATTGAAAAGCATAAGGATAGATGAGCAAGTACAGGAATGAATCTTGTCTTGTATGAAGATAATCATAAAAGAATAAGTCTTGTCTTGTCATATGAAAAGCTTCTACAGATTTATAAAAGACCTTGGAATACCATTAAAGGGTACATTTTGAATCACTGAAAGGATTCGAGATGTCAAATGAGAAACAAAGGTTTGTCAATCAAGGATAACCAAGATGAGGAAGGTTTAGATAAACTGAGCATAATTCAGATACAGGGTTGTACTTGTCCATAATTTTCTTCTTGTGTTTAGTCAAATTAAGAGTTTTAAAAATGCATACCTCAATATTGTTGTTGTACCTATACCAAATGTGTAGATCAAGATCAGATGGTGACTATGTCCTCCAGAAAGTTGATTGATTGATTGTTGAAGTTATCCTCCCAGAAGCTATGTGGACTGCTGATGTCCATCTTTGGTACTGAAATAATGATGCAGAGAATTTTTTAATCTGAACTCAACTGATTTCTTATTCTTACGAAAATAAAAAGTATTGCTGCATTTTTACTGACTATTTGCAGCATTTTATCCCTACCTACTTGAAAACAAGACAAATCTTTATTCAAGTAAAAGTTGATTTCCAGAGAAACCATTCACACATCAAGATAGAAAGTAACCTAATGTCCAAATAAAAGAATTGTACCTAAACTGTTGAATGGATATGAGGAGCCAACAGGATGCTTATTGCCAGATCCAAGAGAACCTGAAGAAGGAATCTTTATTGAGGCCTCATAATAGATTGAAACCAATTTTCTATAAATTCTTGGATACCCTGGTGCTCTTGAGTTTTAATACTATCAATATCCATACTCTGCAGCCCTTCAGATATCTGATCTTCATATCCTTGACCACCCACAGGATGTAAGCATGCAAGAAACTCTTGACTTCCTGGTTCCAATGCTTGTTCTATACCTAATGAAGTTTCTACTCTCTTGACCTCTTTTGCAGGCAGACATGAATGCTTGAAGGAACCTGCTAAATCTAATGATTTGTCTTTTTCTTCCTGAGTTACAGATAGATCTTCAAGCTCCATCAGAATATTAGAAAGCTGTTGAAGTAACACCCTCCTTCTTTCAACAATTCTTGAATCCATCTGAGTGATTTTTGTTGGTTTTTTCTACAATTTCTTTGATTAAAATCAAACACAGCATAATCCCTATTCTCCAATCCTTTTTAGTGCCTCCCCGACAACGGCGCCAAAATGTTCAGCTAGATATATACCATATATTCCAATACTTAACTGTCAACCCGGGAAGGTAAACTTTGAGGAACCAGTACAATATGTACAAGAATGGAGTCAAAATTATCTTGCTCACAGAAATCTCAAATCTTCACACCTCTATCTAATTCATAATGAAAATGCTCCTATTAATGAAATTCTTGGAAACAATCTACTTGAAGTAGCCTAATTGAAATAACATATACTTAAACCAGCAACCAATCCTCATAACCTAAAAACTTCAACATCTTATTCCAAGTGAACTGAACCAATGTGTAACACATTCTGCTAAGAAATGAAAACTGAATCAAAACCACTCAAGTTGATAACTATAACCTTATTACTCCTTAACTGTTGTAAGCAAATGAAAACTCCCCAAATCATGAACAGGACTGAAATTAAATTGCTAGAAATTAGTCACAATTGCTGAGAAAAAGAATCTACAACAATCCTTCTATTATGACTGAAGATGCACTGCAAACCTGGGCTGGGGGCCCTTCCTATCCAAGTTGCATTGATAATTAACTATCAATCCATTCTCATGGACAAGCTTTAGGATTAATCAAAGACAGAAGACTAAAATAAGAAATGAGTTCTTGTTCTATTCCATCTACAAACAAACGATTACATTCCTCTATGCTCTGTTCTATGTATCAACTATTCCCCATCATATCTACACACATCTCTCATTTCGATCCTCCCTTATATAGAATTTCGAACCCTCCTACATACTAGCTTTATGGTATCTTCCCATATCCCAGAATAGATAACATAATTAATGTAACAGTTACATAACGAATCAAATATATATTTTTCATTAATACAAGAGAGAAATGATGCGCTCAACATCATAGAGCTAGTATAACCATTGCGCCAATGTAGGAGAGAATATCGTGATGCCTTTTAACTGCCTTAATCTCATGACACAAAGTGTCATCAAGACAAGTTTCCATTTATTTATAACTGCAATAGAGCATGCGCTGGTTGTTCACGGAGATTCTCATAGAGGGATCATCCTTGAAACATTCATCCTGGTGCTAGAACATCAACATTAGTACAAGAATCCATAATATAATATTATAAGTGAGATTGTGCATTAAAAACTCTCAAAAATTAACTAAAAATAAGAGAACTGTTAAAGACAAGTTTTGGGTCTTTGGATATCGATTCAATCAATGTTTAAACCAAAGTTATACAAAATGAGGGGTATGAGACTGTTAGAAAGAAGATATAAGGCATAAAAATTCATCAAATTTGGGTCCTAACAATCGATTCCAGGTATTGTGAAGACTTGCCCCTCCACAGTCACCTCATGTAAAAACCCTAAAGAGATAGGCCACTAAGGTTACCAATTAATACAATGATGCCTAGGGAAACAATCGATAGTCTGATCCAGGCACAAAGGCAGGGTATCTAGCCCAAAATCAACTTGAAATGCTTCCACTCATGATTGTGGGTATACCTTTAGGTGACCCCCATAATACGCACAATCTCTACACCAAGACCAGCAAAGTAGGGTGAGTAAATCTGCCAGTCTCAATACGACCTCGTGATTGACCCTTATGTTAGAAGGGCTTCCCAGGACAAAATGTAATAAGTGTATTTCATCGCTCCCTAATGCAAGATTCTATGTTTGTTTCAGCTTTGGAAAGTTATCTTTCACACCTATTCCAAATCCCTACAACTAATCTAATGTAGGTTTGCTACCAGAAAATATAAAAATATCTAATCAATTTTTATAAGAACTTTATTTTATGGTTGTTATACTCAAAAGGAAAATGGCATGGACAAGATGGTGTTTTGACCGAATTGAAATTTATGCAAAGAGATGAAGATGCAATATTTTCATTTTGATGAAATCTATGCTACGAGAAGGAGAAAACATTTATCATTCCCATATGAACAGTGTCCCAAAATATATTAAACTCATTAATATCAATATCTTCAAGAAATCAAATGCAAGGATGCCCCCAATCTAATGTAAAGCAAGAAATAAATTTTTTGTTTTAAAGATAACTAAAAGCAACAACAGATCTATATAAAACAAAGCAACCCAAACAATTTTTCTCTTTTAACACGAACTATTCAATAAAAGAAAAAGAAGTTCTTTCACTAAACAATTCTAAAGAAAAACAATGCCTTGTAACTGAAAGACACTCAAAGCAAGAGAACAAATCTTTCAAAATAAAACAAAGAAAAGATACCGAAAATATGGTTGAAAGAAGACTCAAAGTTGTCAAGCAGACTATAAACAGATCATAATCAAACCCAAAAATTCACCCCAAAACCAAATCCAAGATCTGGGTAAGGAAAAACCATAAACAATCAAACTTTTCACAAATTCCATAGGCTGTAGATTAACACAGTGCAGAAATCCCTGTTTTCTGCAGGCCAGAAGACCAATACAATGCGGAAATGTCGCACTGTCCCTCAAAGTAGGGTGCGGAAATCACACAAAAAATGTAAAAAATAAGAAGTTTGAAGGTTTTCCAATGAATTTTAACAGTCAGGAGTCAAAACTGGATCTCCGAGTGACTCAAAAAACAAAAACCAAGCAATCAAAGAAATAAAACAAGGAAAAATAGGAAAACATTCCGTTCCCTAGTGGAGTCACCAATTTTGTTGTAGGATAAATCGGTAAATGCATACATAAACTAATCTCCCTGGATCCACCTGGATCTAGAACAAAACAAGACAAGACATGATGCTTTCCTTAAGTTACAATCATTGAATTTACTACCAAATAAGGAATTGATGACATACCTTTAGATGTTTCTTCCTTATATCTTTGTTGTCTCTGCTTCGCTCTGGTGCTCTTGTGAAATCAAATCTGCAATAACACAAACCAACCAAAGTGAAAGCAACAATAGTAAACTCAATGAAAACCTAAAAATGTGATCAAGGAGTCATGTAATAAAATGCTAATGATTTTATGAGAAAGAAACATGTCACTATATTATATTAAGTAAAAGTGGATGAAAGATACAACTAGATGCCTTGATGTCGTCAGGTTCCTTCCAATAGTTCCTTGTTTCCCAAACACTTCTTTCTCCAAGGATTCTAAGACCATGGATCTGATAGCTACTCACAATCTAGCTTGACAAAGAAAAGCTTAAAGCCAACATACCAAGCTAACAATCTCAAGCCAAAACAACTAACTTTCTCCATGAGAGCTCCTCTCCTTTTATAAGCTGAAGAGGATAAGGTGAGGAGGTTAGGATGATCCCACTAAATCACAAAAGTGAGTAAGATCCAAACCATTAAGAGGCCACCTCACCATAGAAGCATCTCCTTCTAGAAGCATCGAGAAAATGCTCATTTTTACCACGTACGAAGGTTGCCGCACCCTAGCTATAATGCAACCTACAGAAACTCTGTGACCTAACTATAGTGCAACCTGTAAAAATCAGGCATTTCCGCATCCTGTGTATAGAGCAGCCTGCAAAAATCTTCCTTAATAGGGTTTTTACAAAGGAAAGTACAACTTCTTCTCTTAGGGAAAGTTCTTCTCCCTTATTTCTTCAGGAATTCAGGCCATTGATCCCTCTGAAGGAAACATATAGGTTTACATCATTAACGGTCATAAGGGTAACGAAAAATAATGTGTAAAACACATACATAAGAATGAACTAGATCTAATATCCCTGAGCTCTGTTGTCACTACTAGGAAATGATTTCTTTATATTTTTACCTACCATGCATCCATTACAAATTTCATTTTTAATTAGAGATATAGAAGGTATGCCACATACCATGTTCTGTAGATCTAGAAGAGATTTGTAATGAATATAACCAAGTCTTCTGTGCCACAACTTGTTGGAGCTAGTCGCATCATGAGCCAATGCCTGAACTGACTATCCTATCACGACGTACAGTCCTCCTCTACGAGTTCCAATGGATTCTTATGTACTTAAGTGACTACCTTTAGCCCATAGTAGTGCCTTCCTATCCTTGAATATCACCCAATATCCCTTGTCCTCAAGGTTTTCAACTGATAGTAGATTCTTATTGATCCTTGGAACACATAATACTTCATCAACATGAAGTCTAGCTCTAGATTCCAATCTGAAGGAGATAGAGCCTACTCCATTTATCTTGTAACATTTTTCATCCAAAAGATCGACCTACTATGCAAAATATTTTGTCTCTAAATCTGAGAGGATCTCCTTGTACCCTGTCATGCGCTTTGATGCACCACTGTCTAGTAACCAAGTTTTCCACCCCATGAAAACTGAACTGGATAAAGAAGAAACCAAGTAATATTCTTTTCTATTTTCTTTCTCATTAGAAGGAATTTTCTGATTTCTTTTGAATTCATCATGCTCAATAGTTGAGGCATGATGTTTCCCTTTCCTAGGATATTTCTTTCTAAACCAACAATCTTTAGCAAAATGACCCAACTTATTAAAAATAACACATTTAATCTTAGATGTATCAATATTCTTTCCTTTGAATGTACCTTTGGTGTTTGGCTTCCTCTGAGAGCCTTTCTAGAAAGTGCCTTTCTTCTTTCCCTTGAATCTTGATGCTAAAGCTGAGTTCTCTTCTTTTGTTGGTTCACTCATGGTAGTTGTGAGACTCTCCTCCTGGAGGCAATCATGCCATAACCTCTAAAACATGGGATGAATCTCTCTCCCACTTACATTGGATAAGAAGGTCTCCCATGAAGAGGGAAGACCATTAAAAATGGCCTACACTAAATCATCATCCTCCACTATCACCCCTGTGGCCAAAAGATGATCTCTGATCTAGGCTATCCTGGAAGAGAAAGATGCCACTGATTCAACTTTCTCCATCTTCAAATACTTAATCTTTTGCTTAAGTTTCCTCTTCTGACTTGGAGCCTGCTTCTCATACAGATTCACCAAGGTATCCATACAGTCCTTGGCAATCATTAACGAAGTCATTGCAGGAATTATACTATCTTTGACTGAGTCAAAGATGATTCGCATGGCCTTTGATTGAATCTTCCTGAAGGTCACTCTTCCTGCTTAATATCATGCTCCTGTAAGATATTTTTTATTCTGAGCTTCCACACATGTAAGTTGGTAGATCCTTCGATCCTATCCTCGAACCTAACTGAAATGGAGGATGCCATGGACCTCACACTGGAAACTTAATCAAGATATCTTGGATCTATGTGTACTTTCTACTACACTTCAACATGTTTAACACACCTTAATCTCTGATACCATGTTAAATTATGAGATTGATTTCTTATGCGGATTAATTCTTTTATTTTCTTCAATACTTTGATTCTATCTTAATACACTTCAACAATACCAAATCATAATCGAATAGCAATAACTATGTAGATAAGTAAGCATGCACATCAGCAACACATATACCTTGGGGAAACCCTGTACAGGAAAAAAAAACCCAACAAACGATATTCCTTTATTGCATTAATAATGTAAGATCACTTGCAAATATCCACCATGAATGTTCTGCTCTTAAAGAGCTTTCCAAGATGACTCTGACCTGAAAAAGACCTAAAAGACCTTGCTCAAATACACCTCTAATATGCTGCCTCAATTGTTGATATACAACAGTGATATTGTTGTTGGGAAATAATACCCTATGGACTAGCAAGCTAGGGCTAAACTTGCATGCAGATCATGACCTTAAAGAACTCACTTTTCACCTATCACCCCAAAAATAAAACCCCTTTTTCACATACAAGCATGGAAAGGACCTTCTAACCTTTTTACTGATGTTTGGTGTAGATCCTCCATTGCGCTTTGTCTGCTTTCTTGCGCTACTCCTTCCAAAAACAATCCTGCAATCAAGACAAAACACTACGTATGCATGCTATTTTTCTACTTGAGGGTTAGACATTAAGCATAAATTGCACAAATCATAAATCACTCATGCATTGGGATGGGAAAAGCATTCTTTTATTAATCTCAAGATGAATCAACTTACAATAATAAGAGAGACCGGCCACTACTCCTTGATCCTGATCCTAGGCTCCTCCTCTTCTTTGTCCTCCAACTGCTTTGCTTGAATTCTCCTTAAGCTTGAGGAAAGGCTAAAGGGTTGCGACAAACGGATTTGACAATTGGGCAGAGTTTCTTTGCTATAGTTTTCCTCTTCCAAATAGTACCCCTACCCCTTCTTTTATAGGCTAGAAGGAGCTAGGGTTTTGGATGAACTCTCGGCCATGCATGGCTGGGAGTTTCAGTTAACTGACCCATAGCTTTTTGTCCCATCAACAACTTTCCTGTTTTTGTGCTTTGTTAGGTAAACGCGGGCTATAGTAGGCCTTCCGGTGTTCCAACACGTGCTGTGGTAGGCCTGCCAGCGTTCCAACGCGTGCAGTAGTAGGTTAGGGCGCGTGCTACTTAATTTAAGAGGATTTTCAAGAGTTTGTTCAGCATGGCTTTGGCAACGAAGGGATATGAGTTGGCCTGATGCCAGGTAAGCATGTGTGGTGCAATTTAGGGTTATAACAGATGCCCCCTAATGTGTGAGGTTAGAAGAGCATTTGATGGCCGACATACATTACCAATTCTTTACCAATCTGTACTGATATGCTGAATGAGTGAGCCCAGGAATCAGGAATCAGGAGGTGCCATCTGCAAAAAATATCAAATGTCTCACCGAGGCGGGCATACCCATGCTTGGGATAAAATAGAACCATGGTTACCAATCAAATACATTGTAGATCCATGTCAAATAACCATAAAGAGTAGCCACGAACAATACACAACGGAGCTACATCTCGAAATCAGAAAGATAGACATAGAAAGTATCCATCTCCCAGAAGCTGATTCGGCTTGATGGTTGTACTTTAGAGCTCGAGCAACAACTTCAAAGTCTTATAAAACTCGGGTAGGAGTGTAATATGAGTGTACGACTACACTACCTAAAGGTCTTCGACGACTCGTTGGTTATGGACTTCATAATCTTGATGATCGGACTGAAGGCTTTACTGATTTCGAACAAAGACTTGATTGGATGTTCAGGATGGCCGGGTATGCGGACAAGAGACATAATGCAGAGGGGCCGACTCAAGCTTAGTGACAAACTTCCCTTGGACAATAGCACAACAAGTGATAAGACTCAGGCAACATATCTGTTAATCATAAGTCTACGAAGCAGGAGGCAACGCAAACTCTCCATATGTTTGGAAGAGTAACCAAACGGTGGAGGACACAACTCAATATATCGAGCAAAGATTCCTAAGGTCATACTACATCCCAAAGCTTGATGAATCAAACAGATAGATGTGCTTTATCCAAGGGCGACTCATGATGCTGCCAATAAAGACAATACTTTTCCGATCCTCTTTTT
>JASDQU010208139.1:28343-53861 GCA_032191745.1 Picea mariana | reverse complement strand
CCTCATCACCTCGTGACATCATTATCCACCTTTCCATAAGAGTCACATCCCATAACTCCGTCATTCCTTCCCCCTCGTTCACCCATGGTAAGTCCCCTCACCATGATTTTTCCCCCAATTGATAACTGCCACATCACTCATCTGTATCCCTCAGTCGTGGTCACCTGCCATCTCACGTTCTAAATGACCCATTGGCCATTTATTACTAGATAACTTATTCGTTAACCAGTTGACCTGTCCCCCATGCCCAACGAATACCCGTTTACTGAATACTACCCTCACCGCTTCATTCTTTCACCATTTACCCACTCTTCACACTAGATAATTTAAGTCATTTTCCTCTCCGTCACAGTCAGTTGCTCGCATCTACAGTCATTCCCACTAACGTTGCTTTGTTTGTAGGTATTTTTACAGTAATGGCGCCAAAGTAAAAACAAACAGAAGGAGAGGAGAATCCATTTCTCCTACCTCCTGTCAACCTCGACAGGATTCCACTGGTCGACAAAGACTACTTAATTGCAGACACAAAGTGTGACTTTTGACTTTGCATACCTTCAGTCATGGCTTAAATAAGTCTTCCTGGACAAAAGTGATGAAATTGGACTCTGGGAGTCCAACCTACCCCTGTATCTCTTCCCGTAGATTCACCATTTCCCAGATTTCTCCCTCAAGTGCCAAGCCCACTATATTCCCAAGCAAAGAGCCATCGTATCCTCGTCCTGGGAAGTTCTTTCCCTCATCACGCCAGAAACCATCGACCAAATGATGCAAATATCCCGAGCCAACTCCRCCTCACCTTTTAACCTTGAAATCATTAGAGAGTTATACCAGAATATGACGTTTCCTCAAAAAGCTCAAATATTTGAGCTTTTTCTTCCACAGTCCGCTCAGCTCCCCGCTACAAATCCCCCTTATCCTTCCTCCATGTTCTCAACAAAAGGAAACCAGGTTATCACGTCGCTATGCACCTTGTTGGGTTATTATTCAGATCAGTGGGTAGATGAACCCATTCTGGGATTTTTATCTATTTTCTCCACCAATGCAAAGCCCACTACACAATTCGACTTCAGCACGTTCCTGGCAGACAACATTCACGAGAAATTCATCAATTTCTCCACAGAAGGCATGTTCCAATATTCTTCAATACTGGCATACTTGTTCGTGTTCTTCCAAGAGAGAAAATTTTCTTTTTCTATGCAGAAGATGGACGGAGATGGAAAACCACAGGCAGTAATCGCATGGACTTCCCTGCTCAGACATAACTCCACGGAACTCAGTTTCAAGTAGTTCATCGATCAATTCTACAACCTAGTGGTGAGTATGCTCAACGGCAGACCCGAACCCATGATTAATGATGAAGTTCAGAGGATCCTACATCTCTCGGATCATACAAAGACTAGTGATTGGTACCTGTACCAAAATCACACTGAGATCAGAGCCTATGGGTGTGAGTTGGCCCCATATAAACTGCCCAAATACTTACCTGTCAGAATTTTTTCTCTGGAATACATAAGGCAGATGATAAACTCAGATGATATTCATTTTGTGTCTTTAAAGAAGAAGCAACAACTCAGAATCAAAGGGCAGATTGGGTCTTTCATCTACAATAGTCGAGGTGTCGGGGAGGAAGCAGACATGCTGCTAAAGGAAATGAAATTCTTTGTGATTTTCACATGGCACTACGATCCGTGTGGGATCATTTCAGTGATGAGGATAAAAACAAGTATATCCCGTATGTCCACGAATCTAGGCATGAGGTAAAAAAATTTTCAAACCAGACAGGATGGGAACCAAATACTTTGGTTGAAACAGAACAATAGGATCTCCTGGTCACTGTATCACAGAGAACCACACCACATGCTCCAATGGAGAAAAGGCCTAGGCAGGATCCATCACCTCCTGTCACTGAAGTGTCATTAGAAGAATTTCAACTGCATACTAAGAGGCAAAAAACTAGTCTAGCTCCTGACCAGGCTGGAGAAAAGGAAATTCCATCCACTACAGTGATATAGGTTGATCGGTCGCTCCTCAGTACAAGTGGCAAACAAATCATAACCATAGTATTACCAAAGAATCCTGCAGACACTCCACCAATCAACTAGCCAGGCAAAACAGGACCAAAGCTGAGTATTTTTTAGAAATACGATATGATCAAGAAAAAGAATCAGACTCTGACCAACAATTCATATGCCCAATTCTGGAAGCAGACGTCGACTGCACAACATAGGCTGCTATTGACATTCGACACTGAGAAGGGCAGAATGCACATGGAATTTCACCAAGCGCAGGTACCAGACCCAAAGGTAATCACCGATTACAAAAGGGCCACTTTTGAATTATAGACTAAGGACATACATCCAGCCGATCAAATGGATCTGCACAGGAAAAATGGAGAACTGGTTTTCTCCATGTTGGCACATGCTTCCACTACTTCCTCCAGGTTACAAGTGTCTCTGAACAACATCTAGACACAGTTGAAGTTGGAGACAATATCATCCTTTGCCAAGGATAACAGGATCAAGATGTTGGAGGAACTGGTCCTCAAGATCGGGTATGACCCCTCGAATGTGAAAGCAGTCGAGGAGATGATCAAGAAGAAAAATGATGACATAGCGTCTTTGAGGAAACAATTGAAGTTGCCACCAACAGTAGACTTGTAGGAAAAGGAAATAGCAGAGACAGAAGGAGAAAAAGATGAGATGCTTAAGTTAATCATGGAGCAGAATGCACAATTGAAAGAAATGGAAGCTGAGATGGAGAAGCTAGTGAAAGAGAAAGAGCAGTTGAAACCCATGGAATTCATTCCATTGAGTGTAGTTCCACTCTTAGGAGTGAGCACAACATCACTAGTAGAAGTCCCATCGGTGAATCCACCGATGTCTCTGGAAAAGACGGTTGAATTGGCCAAATCTATGGAAGAGATGAACCTGCAGGAGACAGAGATTAGCAGGCTCAAAAAGGAGATTGAGAACCTTTAGGAACTCAAATCTTCTTATCAAACTAGCTTCTCCAAGGAAAAACTGGTGTCAGACCAGCTCAAACAAGAGTTACAACAGCTCCGGAAGCAAACAGTGGCAGGTAAAACACTGGCCGAAGTCAAAGAAAGTGTCTGGACAGACATCACCAAGTCTATGAACAAAATATGGCCAATGGAACATATTATGTTTGAGCAAAATGAATTGGTGCAGAGAAGTAAACAAGCCATCGAGAAGATCAGATCAGAACTGGGAGAGATGCCCACACAGGATAATGAAATCATCAAATTCTTGAATTCTAAAACCAGAGAGGAGTTGGAAGAGCTGAGAATTGAGGATAGAATAGAGACCATCCTTGAGGTCAAAAGAGTCTTGACCAAGAGAGGACTGATGCTACAGCTAGAAGAAAAGGTTTAGGCCATGGACCTAGCGGTACAAAGAGCAAGATTGAGGCTCTACAAAAGAAAGGTCTTCCTGGTTTGAAGGTGATAACTGACAAATTGATGATGCTCCTAGATTACAAAAAGGGACTAGCCGATGTGGCTAAGGATAGTTCAAAATTTTCAGGGATTCAAGGTAGCATCACCGGCAAGGCATTCGTAGATGCACTTCAGTTGGACATCATCATTTAGCATGAGATTCGATAAATATTCATCACCAAGCCTACTTTCGCCAAGTACACAGAAATGGATGAAGTCTACCGAAGATTACTCAAAGTCAGCGTTCCCAGTCATCTTCGATGGGAAGAGCTTTGTGACATGATCGAGTAGTCGATGAGCTGTCCCAGCCCAGTCAACTATCCAGTCAAACAAGGTCATGCAGAGGCCTCACCAATGGTTCACCCAGAAAACAACATGCAGTTTTGACACATCATCAAACAGTTTCCTAGATTCTTGTAATTTGTTAAGTTAGTTAAGCTAAAAATATATTTGCCATGTCCTGATCTTTAATGACAGGATCGTTTGTAATTTTGGGTTATAAATACTTCACTTTTCGAAGTATTGAGGGTTGATCTTTACGCCCTGCAAGCTATCAGACTGTAATATTTTTCAAGAGATCTTCCATTAATACAAAGAGGCATTTTTACAGGATTCTTGCGTGTCTTCACTAGTGACATTTTTCTTTCTAAGTTAAATGTTATTCTCACTTAGTTATCACATTGTTTGCTAAATATAATCTTTGAAGGTAATGAATGTTGCAGGATTTATCTTTGTATACCCTGTTTCTGACTTTAAAACATTTTAGTGTTTCATCTTCTGATTTTACAATAAAAAAATTCTTAACTGCTTCTTTGTTGTAATTGACATTGTCACCTTTTTCTGCTAGTCCTCATTTATGCTACTAAAAGAATCCAGCGATTACATTATCTCACCCTGTGAAAAGTTTCTTTGCTTTTTGGTTTAGATTTTATTTCATCATACAGACCCCATAGCCCAATGGATGTGCAAACTCTCTCAGCCAACCCAATGAAAACTACAACAAACAAAACCAACATATTTTATTTACCTAGCCTAATATTTTAAATTTGAAACACACCTAAATCATACAGAGAGATCCCTCTCTGAAGCTGGTAGGGCTAGATCACAACTTCAAATTGGTTGGATAAAGTTACCTCCCGTAGATTTCTTCTTTTTTGACAACCTCTAGGAAATTTACAGAGCGTTAACATAGTGGCGACCATACTGGGGAATAGAACTAAACAAATTTTAAACCTCATGTCTTCTTTTCCTTAAAAGAAAAGTTTTCTTCTGAAATATTGCAAATCTGAGAAAGAAGTAATGTTTAGAGGTTGTTGAAAACTTGCACATATTATTTTCGGACTCATAAAACTAAAAAGTATATATATATAAATCAAAAAGAAATCTGGCTCCCAAAAGAGCTTATACTCGATCTCACCCAGACCCTGAACCTGCGATAGCAACAGATAATCCAGAGTAGTTGCTCAGGAAAAAGACCATTATTGAAGGTTCAGTAAGACATAATCCCCTTCAGAAGTCCCCTTCTCTTCCAGAGGAGCTTGTTGCCATTCAGGGTCTCAATTTTGACATCTTTCTCAAACAAAGCTTGTTCAGAACAAAATCTGATAGCTTTGTGGCTGAAACCGTCCTAGACCCAACCATCTTGCAACCCCGAAATCCTGAAGTTCTATCTTCCACTGCTAAACCTCAAACCACTCAATCTGTGCCAGCTAGTCCCTCCTAATCCTCGTCTTCTGTCACCACCCCACCTAGCATCCAGGTTATCGTCCCGCCCCCTCCGCCTATCATGGCAGCCAAATATGCTCCTTTGGTGTTGGTTGCACCTCTTCATGCTATGCTCCAGGATTATCAAATGAGACTTCCACAGTTCGATGGAACAGGACCCTTGAGCGCACAACAACACATTGATAAAATGAATGATTATTTTGACCTGCAGGAAGTAGATGAGGCTGACGTTCAAATGATATTGTTTGCCCAAAGTTTGACGGGTGACGTTAAGAAATGGTATAAAGGTTTACGTGCTGCCTTAGTGCTCGACCTTACCACATTTCAAAGAAGTTTTCTAGACAGATGGGAGGTAAAGACAAACCCTCTCTAAATCTTGTCAGAATACGAAAACATCAGAAGAAATCAAGGTGAGACGGTACAAGATTACTGCACCCGTTTCAATAACCTATACAACGCAATTCCAACCGATATTAAACGTCCACAGGGTTTAGCATTGATAAAATTCCCTGATGGTTTTGATGCCGACATGTCGTATCAATTAAGGGAAAGAAACTCCACCACCCTGGAGGATATGCAGAAAAGTGCAATAAGTGTGGAGGCCAACCTGTTGGCAAAAAGGGCACGATAGAGGATAGAGAGGAGAGTCACAATCAAAGAGGAACCTTCCACATCAACTTCCGATTCCAAATTGGATTTCCTGGCTAGAGCAATAGAAAGAATGATGGAGAGACTTATTGTATCTGAAAGAAACCCTCCTAGAGAAAACCTACCAGCTCCTCAAGTTTGGAATCCTAACTTTAGAAGAAACCCTCCTCAAATCAGGCAGAGAGATCCTAGGGATCAAAGGGAACAGAGAGGTCCTGATCAATAGATCAGACCTCCCCTACAAGAAAATTATGCTGATGAAGGAGAAGAAGTGATTGAAGAACTGGAGGATACTCACATAAACCTCATGGGCATTCACGATAACGAAGCTATTTTCCTTACCCAGGAAGAGCAAGAACTTTTTATTCTCAATCAAACAAAGGTAAGTGAAGAAGCTGAAGACATCGAACAACAGGCATTTGAAAATGTTATTTTGGAGGTACATCGGCAGTACAATCTATGAAGTAAGAAGACAGAAAGAATTTCTCCAAAAAAGGTGACCGAAATGAAGAAGACAGTCGAAACCCAAAAGGCCCCTGAGCCTTCTGCCGAGAAGAGTCCTGAGAAAGGTAATGTTGAAGTTCCAGCAAAAAGAAACCTTACTATTTTGAAAATATCATCGCAGTCTGAGGTTTCATCAATTAACCCACCAAATACTTCTAGCTAGAAGATTGTGGTGGAAAAATCATAATTGTTGAGCCAAAGTAGAGCACCTACACCTTTCAGCCTCGAAGGGGAATTAGCCAAAGTAAAAATTCCCATTCCCCTTCCTGAGTTGTTGAGAAAAGATGCTTACCGTTCACATGTGATTAAAGCGCTGACCATTGAACCTGATATAGGCACGAAGGCCTTAACCGTTGGAACAACAAATCATTCAGATATTGTAAACCTTATAGATGACCAACCTGAACTCCTGTTCGAACCAGAAGTGGATGGTCAGACCAACAATGGTGTTGTCGCTCCTTTTTACATCAGTCTTAATATACACGACCTGATTTTGCATAATGCTATGTTAGATTCGGTTGCTTCCCATAATCTGATGCCTAAAGCAGTGATGGAAAAACTGGGACTTGAGGTTACCAGACCTTACAAGGACTTACATTCGTTTGACTCCAGTAAATTTAGATGTATCGGTTTGATCAAGGATCTGTGAATCACACTGGTTCAGATTCCCGCAAAAAGCATGGTCATGGATGTTGTGGTTGAGGAAATTCCCCAAAAATATGGTATGTTGTTGTCCCAGTCTTGGGGGGCCAAGTTGAAAGGTACTTTGCAGTTGGACATGTCGTATGCCACTGTCCCAGTTTTTGGTCAATAGAGAAGACTATACAGAGAAACACTGATGAAGTACATGGTTAGCAGCCAAGAAAAACCACATAACTATCCTCTATACTCTGCACATTCTGACCTGGAATCCTTCATGCTATACAATGATGGTGATACAGGATAACAAATCATTCAGTTGGAAGAAGATACATCTGGTCTGGATGAAGGCCAAGAAATTGTTGAGGCAGAAAGAAAGAAAAATGTGATAACTAAAGAATTGCCAGCAGATTTCTGGAGCATGGACTTTGATGGAATTGTAAGTAAAGAAGGAGATGGAGCAGGAGTTTGGTTGCACAATCACAGATCCAAGTATTCAGAAAACCATTCTTACAAGTTAAACTTTCAATGCACTAACAATATTGTTGAGTATGAAGCCTTGATGCTCGGTCTGAAACTTCTAAAGAAGGCTGGTGCCAAACAAATTATGGTAAGAGGTGATTATGAGTTAATAATCAAGCAAATTAAAGGTGATTATGTAGAAAAACACCCCCGTCTTAGAGTTTATAGGAATGTTGTTTTAGATTCCCTTAAATGTTTCACTGAAGTTGATTTGCAGGTGATGCCTAGGGGACAAAATATTTTGGCAGATGGGTTAGCTACGTCAGCAGCCACATGCAAGATACCTTTTCGTTCCACTTGCCCATACACGATGGAGGTGAAATGCAGACCAATTGTTCCAGACAACATCAGATATTGATAGGTATTTGGTAATGATGATCAAATTGAAGATTTTCTGCAATGTAAAAATGATTTCGAGTGTACAAACATAGACTTAGAAAATGAAGATGAAAATGTAAAAAGACCTGATTTTGGAAATGATAGTGTAAATAAGATAGGTTCAAGAGAGTTAGGTGATGATGAGATAGAATATGATATTTTGCATTTGAAAAGTAATGTTTTACCTAGGGGTTTAGTTCTTTTAGAGGACTTATTTGATTTTAATGATGTAGCTAAAAAACCGAAAATTGAAGCCAGTGGTAAAGAAGTAGAAGATTGTAATATAGGGAAAGAAGGAAAACCCAGGATGGTGAAACTTTCCAAAATCATTACCCCCTGAGAAGAAACTCAAATACATTGAGCTTTTCAAGGAATATTCAGACGTATTTGCCTGGGGTTACGAGGACTTGAAAGCTTATGACACCAACATCATACAACATAGGATTCCAATAAAAGAAGATCAAAAACCTTTCAGACAGAAACTTAGGAGAATCAATCCCAAGCTACTTCCCCTGATAGAAAAAGAAATCAAAAAAATGTACGATGCTAAAATCATAGTCCCGTTACGGTTTTCCAAATGGGTTTCAAATTTGGTCCCAACACAAAAGAAATCTAGAGAAATCAGGCTCTGCATCGATTTCCGAAATTTGAATAAGGTCTCTCTGAAGGACAATTACCCATTGCCAAAAATGGACCACATATTACAAAGGTTAGTCGGATCCAGTTGAATCTCTTTACTGGATGGGTTATCAGGTTATAATCAGGTCCTCGTTCACCCAGATGACCAAGACAAAACCGCTTTCACAACACCATGGGGTACTTTCATGTATGTGAAAATGCCTTTCGGGTTGATAAATGTTGGGGCCACTTTCCAGAGAGCGATGGACATCGCTTTTGTGGAAGAACTTGGCAAATTTGTTTTCATCTATCTGGACGATGTAACTGTGTTTTCTCAATTTTATGACGAGCACTTACAACATCTCAGACGAGTTTTTGAGAAATGTAGGAAATTTGGGATTTCTTTAAATCCTAAAAAGATCCTTTTTGGATTAGATGAAGGTAAACTGCTAGGGCACATAATCTCTAAGGACAAAATTAAAATAGACCCCAACAAAATCGAGGCCATTCAGAAATTAGAACACCCAAGAAACATCAAAGAGTTACAGTCTTTTATTGGAAAAATAAACTTTCTGCGAAGATTCATACCCAACCTGGCTGAGCTTCTCATAAACATCACAAACATGTTAAAAAAGGACACAAAAATAAAATGGGACACCGAGTCTAGGCAGTCTTTTGAACAAGTCAAGCGTGCACTCACGTAGGCTCCAGTCTTGATCAGTCTTGACTTCACCAAAGATTTCTATCTTTTTTCTTTTGCCTCTGAACATACCATTGCAATAGTATTACTACAGAAAAATAGCGAAGGGTATGAACAACCCATAGCCTTTTTCAGTAAAGCTTTAAGAAATGCTTCTTTGAATTATAAAATAATGGAGAAACAAGCTTTTGCCTTAGTGAAAGCCATAAAAGATTTCAGAGTATACATTCTCCATTCTCACACCATTGCATATGTTCCAAATGTGGTAGTAAAAGACATTTTAACCTAGGACAATCTAGACGGCCGAAGAGGAAAATGGATTTCTATCATTCTAGAGTATGACATAGAGATTAAGCCTACTAAACTGATTAAAGGACAAGGTCTAGCAAAGTTAATGGCTGAATCAAATTTCCATGCTCTTGACATTAATTTCTTAGCTACAGCAGATGAACAGGGTGAGCAGGTGACTCTAAGCGTGAGAGAGATATTTCTCAACTCTCCATGGTACGCAGACCTGATATTTGTTTTGCATAATTTACAAACTCCCCCTGGTCTAACCAAAACTAAAGCTAGGTTTTTGAAATTGAAAGCATTAAAATTTTGCATTCTAGAAGGCAATTTGTACTGGAAAGATCCTAGAGGTATTTTGTTAAATTGTTTATTAAAGGATGGAGCTGATAAAGTACTACAAGAGTTTCATGCAGAAGACTGTTGTGGTCATCTGAATTGGAAGGCCACAACCAACAAAATCCTCAGAGCTAGATTCTATTAGCCAACTCTATTCGCTGATGTGCATCATAAAGTGACTTCGTGTCATCAATGTCAGTTGTTCGAAAGAAAAAGAAAACTTCTTCCTCTACCCCTGAAACCAATCTCCGTTGAGGCCCCTTTCTAGCAATGGGGATTAGACTTCATCGGAGAAATACATCCCCCTTCTTCAGGCCAACACAGGTGGATTATTACTGCCACGGATTATTTTACAAAATGGATCGAAGCAGTACCAAGCAGGCAAGCCACTAATTCTGTCATTATTAAATTTCTTGAAAATAATATCTTGTCTCGTTTTGGATGTCCTAGAAAGATTATAACTAACAATGCAGCTACTTTTCGATCTAAGAAACTCATAGATTTCTGCAACCAGTATCCTATTGGTTTGGGACATTCGACAGCTTACTACCCTCAGGGAAATGGGCTGGTGGAATCATCAAATAAAACCCTAGTAAACATTATCAAGAAAACTTTGCAGGAAAACAAGAAGTCATGGCATAATAAGTTGGTTTTTGCATTATGGGCCGTTAGAATCACCACGAAAAGGTCAATCGGCATGTCACCATATCAGCTGGTTTATTGCACAGAAGCAATCTTTCCCACTTCCTTAGAAGTTCCTGTCATGAAATTGCTGCAAGACATACAAGTCGAACTGAACGACTCCCAAAGAAGGATCAACCAGATAATCCATTTGCAGCAGTATAGGGAAGATGTATACAACAAGACCCAGGTAGTCCAAAAAAGCATTAAGAAGATTTTTGACAAAAGAACCAAGGAAGATGATTTCAAGCTAGGAGATTTGGTGCTAAGATGGGATTCCCGAAATGAAGACAAGGGAAAGCATGGAAAATTCGATAGTCTATGGAAGGGACCATACATGATTCAAGCATTCAAAGGGAATAATTCTTTCTTGCTCAATAATAGTGATGGGACAGATCTTCCAGGAGGACCTGTAAATGGTAGAATGTTGAAGCATTATTCACCCCCTATTTTAAAAAAGATGACGTTTTAATGGGAACCTGAAGTCACACTTTCCATTGTAAAAACCATTTTTTATTTTTCTTGTGAGTTTCTGAGTGAATAACTTTGGTCAGATGGTTGAAGCCCGAAGAGAAGGCCCTAAGCTGCTGACCACTGTTTTCCATTTTTCGAAAATAAAATGAATCAAGCAACAAAGGTGACTATGGAGGAAGTTTCAGAACATCAGGAATCAGGATTCTTGGCACTTCACAAGGAGAGTACCATCCCCAGGTGAAGCCGATGTTATCACCCTATAATTTATAGGATCAACTGGTGACTGAAATGTTATCTCTTTGGTGTTTTTTGTTTGTCAAATGATTTTTTATTCTACAAATAATTTGAGAAAAACAAATAATAAGAAAAAATAAAAGAGGGCATAAAATAATTTCAATAGAGCCCCATGCAATAACAGTGACTTGGTCCATACCTTTCAAGCGTGGCCAATCTTTTTTAAATTGATGTTGATAGGAATAGTGAATAAGCTTGGCTAAACTGTTTAATCTTAGCCAAGTGATCTAGGTTAGTTAGTGAATAAATCTGGCCAGACTGTCTAATCTTGGTCAGGTAGCCCCAGGATAGAGTAAGTTCTTAGCCCAACAGTTTAATTTAGGCTAATTGTCATAGGAAGTTAGGTTAGAACATAGGGTAGTTTTCTTTATTTTCAATAAAACCAGCTCGATGATCAATGTTGGACCATGTATTGGATGCTTAAAAGGTTGGTTGTCTAACCCCTTGGTGATGTAAACATGTAAAAGCTTGGGAAAAACCCATGAGATGCACTTATCCTAAGTTCTCTGGGTGCATATGCTTTTCACACCCACATTTATGCACCGCTCATATATCAACGGTCTAGATGATCATGCCCAGATCTACGGTGGACAAGTCTTTCTGGACCCCCCGACTATTCTACCTTTAATGGTTGGGGGGGGGTCCGGAATCTCTGATAATGTATGCGCGCATCTGGACGGCCCAAGTTTCGGCGCTTAGATCTACAGTTTGTATTGGATTTCGGACCCCACCATCCATTCTACCTTTAATGGAGGGGGGGGGTAAGGAATGTATGTTAAAGAGCACGCACAGATCTGGGGTTGAAAGGAAAGTGCACAGATCGACGGCTCAAGGTACTTTTTGGACCCCCCGACTGATCTCCCTTTAACGGTGGGGGGGGGTCCGAAATGGATTTTTACTCTAGTGGGCCCCCTATCTATACGTGGCATGAATCTACTGGTCCCAAATCCCACCACCTCTTGCTGTTTGACATACCTCATCACCTCGTGACATCATTATCCACCTTTCCGTAAGAGTCACATCCCGTAACTCCGTCAGTCCTTCCCCCTCGTTCACCTGTGGAAAGTCTCCTCACCATGATTTTTCCCCCAATCGATAACTGCCACATCACTCATCCATATCCCTCAGTCATTGTTACCTACCATCTCACGTTCTAAATGACCCGTTGGCCATTTATTACTGGATAACTTATCCGTTAACCAGCTGACCTATCCCCCGCGCCCAATGGATACCCATTTACTCAATACTACCCTCACCAATTCATTCTTTCATCATTTACCCACTCTTCATACCAGAGAATTTACCCCATTTTCCTCTTCGTCACAGTCAGTCACCCCCATCTACAATCGTCCCCACTAACGTTGTTTTATTTGCAGGTATTGTTACAGTAATGGCACCAAAGTCAAAATGAACAGAAGGAGAGGAGAATCCATTTCTCCTACCTCCTGTCGACCTCGACAGGATTCCACTGGCCAACAAAGACTACTTAATTCCATACACAAAGTGCGACTTTCGACTTTGTGGACCTTCAGTCATGGATTAAAGAAGTCTTCCTGGATGAAAGTGACGAAATTGGACATTGGGAGTCCAACCTACCCCTGTATCTCTTCCCCCAGATTCACCATTTCCCAGAGTTCTCCCTCAAGTGCCAAGCCCACTATATTCCCGAGCAAAGAGCCATCGTATCCTCGTCTAGGGAAGTTCTTTCCCTCATCACACCAAAAACCATCGACCAAATGATGCAAATATCCCGAGCCGACTCCGCCTCACCTTTTAACCTTGAAATCATGACAGCGTTATACCAGAGGATGACGTTTCCTCAAAGAGCTCAAATATTTGAGCTTTTTCTTCCACAGTCCGCTCAGCTCCCCGCTACAAATCCCCCTTATCCTTCCTCCATGTTCTCAACAAAAGGAAACCAGGTTATCACATCACTATGCGCCTTGTTGGGTTATTATTTAGATCAGTGGGTAGATGAACCCATTCTGGGATTTTTGTCTATTTTCTCCACTGATGAGAAGCCCACTACACAATTCGACTTCAACAAGTTCCTAGTGGACAACATTCACGAGCAATTCATCAATTTCACCACAGAAGGCATGTTCTGGTATTCTTCAATACTGGCATACTTGTTCGTGTTCTTCCAAGAAGACAAATTTGATTTTTCTATGCAGAAGATGGGCAAACCACAGGCAGTAACCGCATGGACTTCCGTACTCAGACATAACTCCACGGAATTCAGTTTCAAGCAGTTCATCAAACAATTCTACCACCCAGTGGTGAGTATGCTCAGCGGCAGACCCGAACCCAGGATTAATGACGAAGTTTAGACGATCCTACATCTCTCAGATCATACAAAGACTGGTGATTGGTACCTACACCAAAATCACACTGAGATCAGAGTCTATGGGTGCAAGTTGGCCCCATAGAAACTGCCTAAATACTTACCTGTCAGAATTTTTGCTCTGGAATACATAAGGCAAATGATAAACTCAGATGATATTCATTTTGTGTCTTTAAAGAAGAAGAAACATCTCAGAATCAAAGGGCAGATTGGGTCTTTCTTTTGCAACAGTCGAGGTGTCGGGGAGGAAGCAGATAGGCTGCTAAAGGAAATGAAATTCTTTATGAGTTTCACATGGCACTACAATCCGTGCAGGATCATTTTAGAGATGAGGATAAAAAACAAGAATATCTCATATGTCCACGAATCTAGGCCTGAGGTAGAAAAATTTGCAAACCAGATAGGATGGGAACCAAACACTTTGGTTGAAAGAACAACAGGACCTCCCGGTCACTGTATCACAGAAAACCACACCATAGGCTCCAAAGGAGGAAAGGCCTAGGTAGGATCTGTCACCTCCCGTCACTGAAGTGTCATTAGAAGAATTTCAACTACATAATAAGAGGCCAAAAACTAGTCCGACTCCTTACCCGGCTGGAGAAAAGGAAATTGCATCCACTACAGTGACAGAGGTTGATCGGTCACTCCTCAGTACAAGCGGAAAATAGATCATAACCACAGTATTACAAAAGAAGCCTGCAGACACTCCACCAATCAACCAGCCAGGCAAAATAGGACCAAAGATGAGTATTTTTGAGAAATACGATCTGATCAAGAAAAAGAATCAGACTCTGACCAGCAGCACATACGCCCAATTCTGGAAGCAGACGTCAACTGCACAACACAGGCTGCTATCAGCATTCAACATTGAGAAGGGCAGAATGCACATGGAATTTCTCCAAGCACAGGTACCAGACCCAAAGGTAATCACCGATTACAAAAGGGCCAATTTTGAATTCCAGACTAAGGATGTGCATCCAGCTAATCAAATAGATATGCACAGGAAAACTAGAGAAATAGTTTTCTCCACATTGGCACATGCTTCCACTACTACCTCCAGGTTACAAGTGTCTCTGAACAACATCCAGACATAGTTGAAACTGGAGAAAATATCATCCTTTTCCAAGGATAACATGATCAAGACGCTGGAGGAACTGGTCCTCAAGATC
This sequence comes from Picea mariana, assembly GCA_032191745.1. Classification (NCBI taxonomy): domain Eukaryota; kingdom Viridiplantae; phylum Streptophyta; class Pinopsida; order Pinales; family Pinaceae; genus Picea; species Picea mariana. The sequence goes on along the minus strand of JASDQU010208139.1, from coordinate 39,084 downwards.
AGGTATGACCCCTTGAATGTGAAAGTAGTCAAGGAGATGATCAAGAAGAAAAATGATGACATAGCGTCTTTGAGGAAACAATTGAAGTTACCACCAACAACAGACTCGCAGGCAAAGGAAATAGCAGAGACAAAAGGAGAAAAAGATGAGATGCTTAAGTTAATCATGGAGCAGAATGCACAACTGAAGGAAATGGAAGATAAGATGGAGAAGCTAGTGAAAGAGAAAGAACAGTTGAAACCCATGGAAGTCATTCCATTGAGTGCAGTTCCACTCTCAGGAGTGAGCACAACATCATTAGCAGAAGTCCCATCGGTGAATCTACTGACGTCTCTGGAAAAGACGGTTGAATTGGCCAAATCTATGGAAGAGATGAACCTGCAGGAGACAGAGATTAGCAGGCTCAAAAAGGAGATTGAGAACCTTCAAGAACTCAAATATTCTTATCCAACGAGCTTCTCCAAGGAAAAGTAGGTGTTAGACCAGCTCAAACAAGAGTTACAACAACTCCAGAAGAAAACAGTGGCAGGTAAAACACTGGTCAAATTTAAAGAAAGTGTCTGGACAGACATCGCCAATTCTATGAAAGAAATATGGCCAATGATACAAATTATGTTTGAGCAAAATGAATTGGTGCAGAGAAGTAAACAAGCCATCGAGAAGATCAGATCAGAACTGGGAGAGATGCCCACACAGGCTAATGAAATCATCAAATTATTGAATTCTAAAACCAGAGAGGAGCTGGAAGAGCTGAGAATTGAGGATAGAATAGAGACCATCCTTGAGGTCAAAAGAGTCTTGAACAAGAGAGGACTGATGCTACAGCTAGAAGAAAAGGTTCAGGCCATGGACCTAGGGGTACAAAGGTTTTTCAACAATATTGAGGCTCTACAGAAGAAATTTCTTCCTAGTTTGATGGTGATAAATGACAAATTCATGACCCTCCCAGATTACAAAAAGAAACTAGGCAATGTGGCTAAGGATAGTTCAAAATTTTTAGGGATTCAAGGCAGCATCATCGGCAAGGCATTCCTAGATGCACTTTAGTTGGACATCAGCATTTAGCATGAGATCTGGTACATCTTCATCACCAAGCCTACTTTCGCCAAGTACACAGAAATGGATGAAGTCTACTGAATGTTACTTAAAGTCAGTGTTCCCAGTCATCTTCGATGGGAAGAGCTTTGTGACCTGATCGAGTAGTCGATGAGCTGTCCCAGCCTAGTTAGCTATCCAGTCAAACAAGGTCATGCAGAGGCCTCACAAACGGTTCACCCAGAAAACAACATGCAGTTTCGACACATCATCAAACAGTTTCCTAGATTCTTGTAATTTGTTAAGTTAGTTAAGCTAAAAATAGATTTACCACATCCTGATCTTTAATGAAAGGATCGTTTGTAATTTTGGGTTATAAATACTTCACTTTTCGAAGTATTGAGGGTTGATCTTTACGCCCTGCGAGCTATCAAATTGTAATATTTTTCAAGAGATCTTCCATTAATACAAAGAGGCATTTTTACAGGATTCTTGTGTGTCTTCACTGGTGACATTTTTCTTTCTAAGTTAAATGTTATTCTCGCTTAGTTATCACACTGATTGCTAAATCTAATCTTTGAAAGTAATGAATGTTGCAGGATTTATCTTTGTATACCCTGTTTCTGACTTTAAGAGATTTTAGTGTTTCATCTTCTGATTTTACGATAAAGAAATTATTAACTACTTCTTTGTTGTAATTGACATTCTCACCTTTTTCTGATATTCCTCATTTATGCTACTAAAAGAATCCAACGATTACATTATCTTGCCCTGTGAAAAGTTTCTTTGCTTTCTGGTTTAGATTTTATTTCATGATACAGACCCCATAGCCCAATGGATGTGTAAACTCTCTCAGCCAACCCAATGAAAACTACAACAAACAAAACCAACATATTTTATTTACCTAGCCTAATATTTTAAATTTGAAACATACCTAAATCATACAGAGAGATCCCTCTCTAAAGCTGGTAGGGATAGATCCTAGCTTCGAAGTGGTTGGATAAAGTTACCTCCCGTAGATTTCTTCTTTTCTGACAACCTCTAGGAAATTTACAGAGCGTTAACAAGATGGAGGGCCAGTAATATCCCATTTGCAGCACTTTGTGACCTGTTCTTTTATCTGCAAAATGTCCTCCACAGGGTCCATCATGTGCATCCTTCAGTATCTCATAGATATTATCTTCTGCCACACAACGCCGAATCTATTGGTCAAACCCTATATGAAAGAGATATCCTGCCATCCATGAATATCGGGTACTTTGGTGAATAATCTTCCTTTGCTCCTTATATGACAAATGACGAGGCACCTTCCCTGAAGCAAGATAATTAGCAATATCTGCATACCACGGAGTGTTAACAGATACTGCAAAAAGATGTTCATCTGGAAAATTATCTTCAATTGGTGTATTCTTACCCTCATGTTCTATCCTAGATAAGAAATCTACAACCACATTGTCCTTCCCTGGTTTATCTACTATAGTAATATCAAATTCCTGTAGTAGCAAAAGCCATCTTGTGATACGACTAGGGGTAACAGGTTTATTCATTAAATACCTCATAGTTGCATGATCAATATGCACAAAGGTAGGATACCTGGTAATGTAGTGTCGGAATTTATTGATGGCGTAAATGACAACAAGGAACTCTATCTTAGTCACTGTATAGTTTAATTCAGCAGGAGCCAAATTCTTACTAACATAGTAAACTGCGTATGGTATTTTGTCCTTTTGTTGTCCTAATACTGCACCAACCATTATTTGGGAAGCATCCGTATGAATATGGAAAGGTAATTCCCAGTCCGGACCTCTAAGGATCGGAGTGCTACAGACCAATTCCTTAATTCTCATAAAGGCTACATCACAGTCCTCTGTCCAAACAAAATTTGAATATTTTGTTAGCAATTGAAAAAGTGGATGTGCTACTTTAGCAAAATTGTCTATAAAACGCCTGTAATAACCATCACAACCAATAAAGTTGCATACCTGCATGAGCGTTTTGGGTGTCAGGAAATGATAAATTACCTTTGTCTTTGCTGGGTCCATTCAGATTCCTTCAGCTGAGATCAAATGTCCCAGAACAATTCCCTCTTCCATCATCATATGGCATTTTTCCGTACTCAGTGAGACACATGCTTGTGTACACCTTTCGAGAAATTTTTCTAATTTTTTCATCCCTTCAAGAAATGAATCCCCATATGGAGTAAAGTCATCCATGTAGATTTCAACACTGTCATCTATCAAATCAGAGAAGATTCCCAAAATTGCTCTCTGGAATGTTGCAGGAGCATTACACAGGCCAAAAGGAAGGACCTGGTATGCGAATGTTCCCCAGGGGCATGTGAAAGTGGTTTTATCCTGATCTTCAGGAGCTATATGGATCTGGTTATACCCACTAAACCCATCTAGAAAAGAAAAAAACATTGTTCCAGCCAATGTCTCCAGAACTTGATCAATAAATAGAAAAGGAAAATGATCTTTCTGCGTTGCCTTATTTAATTCTCGATAATCCATGCATATCCACCATTAACCATTTTTCTTAGGGACCATTACTAATGGGGATACCCATTGGCTATCTGAGATGGGGTAAGTAAAACCTACGTCTAGTAATTTCTGAAGTTCTTCTTTCACAACATTTTTCAATGTGGGGTTCATCCTTCTTTGAGGTTGTCTCACAGGACGACAATCCTCCTTAATGTATATATGATGGGTACATGAATTAGTAGGGATCCCTTTCATATCTGTATAATCCCAGGAAAAGGCCTCTTTGTGTTTCCGAAGGACATCCACAAGTTGCTTCTTCTGGGATTCTGACAAGGTTGGATTAATATTCATGGTTTTTCCTGGTTCTAGTTCCACTGGGACACTTTCACTGGGTGCATCAACAGGTAGCTCCTCTGATCCTTTTTTTGTTTCAATTGTTTCCTGAGTCTCACAACTTAGGATAGATTCTAGGAATTGTTGATTTGTTTCGGAAAAAGAGCAAGGATCATCCATAAAAGAGGTGATTACATCATCTTTCGATTCTATTTTCAACTAAAAGGCTTGTCCAATAGTGAGAACCGACCTCAATTCCTCATTTTCTAGTTTAGGCTCTTTCCTAGATAAAATTTTCTTGCTTCCTGCAGGTTTTATGGATGGGTTTGGTTCTACAGGTGGGTATAACACTAAGTTCTTAATGTTGTGCCCATTGGAAATAACCATGTGCCCTGATCGACACCCAATGTAAGAATCTGCAGTAGCCAGCCATGGTCTACCCAAAATCAAAGGATGGTTGCCCATTGAAGATTGTGTCTGTAAGACCAGCAAATCTATGGGATAGTGCCATGAATCCACTGAAATTGTTACATCTTCCAACTTTCCTATAGGTTTGACTGTGGATCGGTCTGCCAATTCCAATATTGTAGGTGTATGTTTCAAGTTACGAAGACCTAATGCATGCATGGTTTCAGTGGTGATAATGTTGATTGCAGCACCCAGGTCTACCACCACATTCGGAATCTGTACCCCATTAATTTGTACTATTAGAATTGGGTTCCCCGGATCTCCATACTTTTCAGGCATTGACTTTCCCGTCATGAAATTTGATAATTTTCCCATAACATGAATGGTAAGGGGGTCTTTGGATTTCTTTGCAGGTTTCTTTGAACAGTATTCCCTAAGAGTCTTTGCATATATTGGCACATCCTTCATAGCTTGTAACAAGGGAATTTTAACAAATAAGTTATGTAATTCTCCTAATAAATCAAATTCAACTTGAGGGCTTGATTTACTCAAAGTTAGTCTCTCTGGGTAAGGTGGTTCAGATTGATGTTGTTTTACAGGAGGTGCCTAGTTTCTATTAGTTTCTTTTGGCTCTTTATTAATTGGTTTTGATTCCTTACCTTCACTATTGAGTTTTTCAATGGTAGCTGGAGGAGGTTGAACATTAACTATCCACCCTGATCGTAGATTCATTTCATACAACTCTGCACTGGAAATGCTATATGAAGGTAGGTTAAGAATGTCAGCTTGATGAGCTCCCTTGCTATTAGGATTCAAATTAGTTTGGATTGGGAGCTGAGGACGGGCAGGTTGATTATCCGGAGGCACATTAGAGGGCAGTTGGAGTTGTTGTTGTGGCATCGGCTGAGGAAACTGCCCAGGAGGGGATCCTCGCCAAGTTGGAGCCCATGGGGAGCTCGAACTGGCTTGAGGGTTCCACTGCTACCAAGGTGGAAACTGGTATTGTGGCCACATGGAAGGATAGGGCATGGACTGAGGATTCATATTAAAATTATTGAAATAATGAGATGGGTCTGAGTACATACCTTGATTTCCCATCGGTGGTCGAGGCCGCCATGGTTTTCTAGAGCCCATGAGGTACAGTTGTTCCATGTCTTTCCCCATCCCTTGAAATACTGCTTTCAGGCTTGGCAGGGAGGGGCATGAGCTTGTTGCATGATTTAGTTCACAGATTGCACATTCCTCCATGGAGTTTAGTGGACATTCCCTCTCTGGATGCTTCTTTCTACACGTTAGGCAGTATATAGCCATATTCTTGTCCAATTCCAGTTGCCTATGTTTTACTTGCAGCATATCCATCTGTGCCTACAGGGTGCTGAGGATATCCGTCCTCAGATTGTCTAGCAGGTTTCTGATTTCTTCTTTCGTAACACCTCCGCCAGACCCTTTTGCTGAGCGAATTCCTTGTCTATTTCTTGTAAGCCCCCTTGAGCACTGAATGCATAATTCGCAAATACCTTCGAAGCTTTCCTTAGAGATGTCTCCCTTTCCCACAATGTTCAATAGTTCCATTGAGTCCTCACAGAAAGATCGGAGGAGGATATTTTTATAATTTCCTTATCCAGGTCAGAGTGACCCGACCTCTGTAAGGTGTACTTGAATCGTTCCACACAATATTCCAAAATCTCGTCTTCTTTTTGTGCGAACTTGAAAAGTTCCTCCTTAATGTTCCGGAATTTACAGTAATCTTGGTATTTTTCCAGAAAAGTTGTTCGCATATCATCCCATGTGGAAATAGAGCTTCCTCCAAGGCCCATGAACCATCGCAGAGCCGTTCCTTTTAATGTAGAAGGAAATTTTTTTAACTTTTGGGCCTCCGTCGTGTAGTCATACCCCCGACACACTATGTCAAACTCGAATAGAAATGTGTCAGGATATTCCGAAACAAGCCCATGAAAGTTTGGTAAGGCTGCTAATGGAATAGGCTTTGTGGGCGCACCAGCTCCTAGATCTCTGATTGGAAACTCGATAGTGGAGGTTGTGGGAGCCATAAATATCTTCCAATAATCACTGGGTATTTCACCAGGCTCTATAGGAGATGGATGAGGCTTCCTTACCCCTTGGATCCAAGTCGCTTTAGCCGCACTTCCCCGATCCCTTAGTGATGAAAATACTCCTTTGATCCCTTTTCCTACATCTTGATGACTTGATCCCTCGGCTACAACCTCCTCTCCCTTGCTGGAGTGGTCTGACTTTGTCGAGGTTTTGCTTGCGACCTCTTCCCCCTCTGTTACCAGCATAAGATTTCCCTGGTCAGGTATACTACTAGATGTTTCTTCAACTGCTGGAGGGACTTGCTGTGTCATATCACCCAAGAATGTTATGGACAACACTGGTTGATCTACTAATTGTCCCTCAGACTTCACTCTTCATGCCCTTGGTCTCATGGCTATGCAAGATGATGTTTCTAATTAAGACTTTGCTATAATCTGCTGGATGTAGGTCTTTCTTCCCAAATCGGGTCCTCCCCTCTTTGGGGCTTTCCCTCTACCCCCGTTATTTGGTTCTTTGTTCATACAAGTGTTGGTATGATGGAGGGTCTTGGCATGAACCTACAATGCTTTAGTCTTGAAGTAAGGTGTCAGAGGACCATTCCTTCCCCAAGACAAAATATCTTACGAAAAGAAAGGAAGTTAAGAAAACAAGAGTCTAAGGTTTAGGGCCTGGAGCAGGGCGTCAAAGGACTCTTCCCTCTCCTCGACAAGAACCAGGAACAAACACACACCGCGAAAAGACCTAATACTTTTCAAATCTGAAGAAGGGCGTCAAAAGACTTCTCCATCCCCAAGGTAAAAGCTAGGGTTTCAAAACAAAACACACAAGGGTTTGAAAGAAATGAATCTAACTCAGGGTCTGGAGGAGGGCGTCAAAAGACTCCTCCCTCCCCAGGACAAGAGATTGGCAAAAAATGGAAAAAATAAAATAAAAAACAAGTGGAAAGATCACCTATGCTCAGGACCTGAAGCAGAGTGAGAAAACTCATTCTCTCCCCAGGACGAGAGATTGACCCTCTGGTTCATTCAGATCGTTATCTTTCACCTTGTTAGCCTCCCCGACAACGACACCAAAATGTTGGTGTCCAGGTATGAACGGTTTATTCACCCTTTTTCCTACATTAATTTATCAATCCGGGTGCATATTCTTTCAAGGCAATGCGCAAGGTATATGTAGGGGCAAGAGCACAATCTGTTCTGGCCAAGGGTTCACGATTAAGATTCAAAACATTGCTGTGAAACTAGATTAATTGCAACTTCGAAAAGAAATCATAAGAATTGAAACACTGTAACAGCAAGCATAACTAATAAATAATACACACAAAAAGACGCAGCACCTAATCAGAAGAGCAGGCCCAACTCTCTGACCAGGGCTGTGTTAGTCATAGCGAAGATTAAGACAGCAAAATAGATAATTCTTTATAAATCTGCAAAGGGTTATTACAATATCAATGGGGGCATCCCCCGTTACAGGAATAAACTGTCTCTTATACATGGAGAGGGAAAACAACCTCTTTCCCCAAAACATGGTAACCGTATCCCCCAAAATATACATTAGTTGGAATGACACCAGTACTAGATAGACAAGATCAGCGAGATGCCCAAGAATGGTTCAGGGATCTGTGACTCCAGCTACGTGACCTCCTTATGGCTTGGTCGTTGTTGTGAATAGCAGATCTGCTATGGGATACTGAGGCCTTGGTTCCTATTCTCCAAAAGCTGCGGTCAAACATTCGTTTTAGTGTTGTGAATAGGCAAAACTCCGCAACTTTATTTCATTAATAAAATATTCCAACAGACAAGGGAGGGGTATTTACCTTATAGGTTTAGCATAGTAAACATAGGTAAATAAGTGTAAAAAGGTCAAAAAGGGTAATGGAAATGCAGTAGAAAGATATCCCGATTTGGTGCCCAACAGTAGCCTGTTGGCACAAGGGAATACCTAGGGTTCAACGCTACAACAACGCACCAACAAAACCCTAACTATTGACCCTTTCAGCAACACCTGTGAAGTAGATGAAGTCTCACCCGAGGTAGAGGCAGGGGTGATTGCGAGACTCAAGTGTCCGCAACCTTATCTAGGACATAGGTGTGTGATTATGATACATAATAGATCAATTAGCACTATCAATTTCTCAATATGAAATCAATATCTAGTTCGCTGATGAAACAGAGCTTCACAACATTCACACTAATCTAATGTATTTAAGCACTAGCACAAACAGAAGGATCTGATCTAGTAGAAGAAAGCACTAAACACATTCATAGAGGTCAAATATAACATTCATAGCACAAAGCATAATCATATCTATATATCTGTATCAAATCACTTAGCAAGAGAAGTTATAAACACATCAAGATAAGCACAAAGCAGAACAACACAATGTTTACATGGTTCACCCTCACCTTGGGGCTACATCCACCGACTCTTCTTCTTTATTATCTTCAGTCAATTGGTTACGAGCACATAGCCTCAAAACCCTACTTCACCTAGGACAGGAGATCTACACACCTCACTAGATCCTCATTCCTTCTGTTACAGCACAAAGCACTTCACAACCTGTTACAATACCTTGCACCTAGATCTACAAGTCTCTCACAGTATGCATAGAGCATCTACAAACCATACTTTCACGTAGCACTTAACTATGTTTCATACACCACATAGATGGACCACCACTTCTATCTAGCCTAAGAATCTTTTTATATATTACAAAATAGTCCTAACCATGGGTAAACCCATGGGCCAACATCCCATTCCCATTACATATTCACAAAAACCCAAAAAGGACAAAAAAGGGGCCAATATCCCGTGATATCCGCTTCATCTTGCACTCCTCCTTTGACAGGCTATCGAAGTCCCAAAATAGGTCAACATGACCAAGAATCTCCCAAAACATTGTCAAGGGCCAACAGGCCCCCAACACTCACCTGTGACTCGTCCTGTGTCACTCTGGTCTAATCAGTTTTGCCTCGAATGCCTCAAGCTTGGCTCAATGTTATAAACCTAATTTGCACCCAGCCTACATACCTGGCCTCTGGCCCTACTAGTTTCCAATTTCTTGAGCCAAGCTCTTCTAAAAAGACCTCTTTTTTGAGCCACACCCTCCCTGGCCTTCTACAGCCCACGTATGCACACATCCATATGCTTGTAGGCCTTATACAACCCGCATATACTGACAAAAGCATGAAAAATGTAAAGTTGCAGATGGGAAACAGAGTTTCGAGAAATTGCTAAAACCATTTGACTGCCTATGGCTCGTCATTCAACTAGATAACTACCTATAAAAGAAGGGGTAGGGGTCCCATTAAAGAAGAAGAAGAAGAGTGTAGAAAATCTTCCGAAATTTATCCCCCCTTTGCTCTAATTTCCTGCAATTGTATTGTGAGGTTGAGTAGTTGGTGCATTGTGAAGAGGAGCCCAGGACTAAGTTTGAGGAGCAGTGATGACCACATATTGTAAGTTTACTCTTGTGAAGATTAATACAAAAAGGAATACTTTTTTCGTCCCACCATATCATGTGTTCAAATTGTGTATTTATTTTATGATATTGTCACATCTAACCCAACAATTAGTATATGAAATGCATGTTTGCAACTCTCTATTTGTCCATGTGTGAATGCAGGTCAGCTTTGGGAGGAGGCTTGCAGTGAAGGAGCAAGTGAAAGAAAAGGGATCGACATCAAACAAAGTATTCAAGGTAGAGTTACCTAATCTTGTTTTCACCTTTGTATTGCATGAATGTGGGGTTTTGTGTTGGGAGAATAGAAAAAATTAGAGCCCTTTAAATGGTCATTTTCTACATGCATGATTAGATCCCTTAAATGCTAAGTCCGTAAGCGGGATTTCCTACTCACATCAGAATTGGTGACTCCACTGGGGACTCTCTAGGGTTCTTTGGGGATTTTTTATTGGGTATTTTGAAATTGGTTTTACTACCTTTCTTGAGTTTCTCTAAGAATCTTGAGTGTTCGGGGGTTCTAGTTCTCAATATCAGTCTTCCCTGCTTTACTTACAAGACTATTTCTTTTTTGTTTTTGAGTGTCTTAAAAGGCATACACGCCCTGTAGTGGGACAACCCACGTATGCATGCGCCCTACCTTTAGTCATCTTGCGTATGTACACCTGCTGATGAAGTGCTAGCTACGTGTCTGAGAACCTAGGAAATCCTTCTCAGGAAGAGGCATTCATTCTCTCCCCTGCAAAACAAATCCTTCTCAGGGATATTCTGGGTCCTTCTAGGTATCTGATTGAACAATGTTAGGATATTTAGACACTTAGGAGTTAGTTAAGATCTACTTGGTCTAATATGTCGTTAGGTAAAAGTGTGTTTCTTTAGTATGCATTAGTATGCATTTGTAGTTAGGCAATCCGACGGTCACGATATGTTCCCGACATAGAGTGATCCGACGGTTCATACTCTCCTCGAT
>JASDQU010208139.1:10859-28243 GCA_032191745.1 Picea mariana | reverse complement strand
TAAAATCTCTCTGTAATCTTTTTCTTTGCATTAATAAACTGCTCCAAGTGGCCGCGTTGGCTGGGGCCGTGGATGTTTCCCCGTAGGGGTTTTACCACGTGAAAACATCGATGTGTTGATATTTGATCTGGTTATGTGAGTGTTTACTGAAGGTGTTCGTCCTCTGTTGGAATACCTGTGTTGTCGAACAAACAATCCATAGTTAGGTAAAAACCTCAAGATTAGCTTTGTTTCACTATATTTTTCTTGCCTCTTTGCATCAAAGTAAGGTTTTTTTTTTTTAACTTTAAGGGGTGCTAGTGTTCAATACCAATATCCTCTACTGAAGCTTAGTTGCTTCTTTTCTTTTCTTTTTTGAAGGATTTCAGAGGCACACGCGGCCTGTAGTGGGCTTGCCCATGTGCACACATGCACTGCCCTTATACAACCTGCGTATGCACACCAGCTGTTGAAGAGATAGTCATGTACCTGTCTAGAAAAGGTTTTGGAGGTGATCATCCTACTCCCTGTCAAGTTTTTACTTCCCATGGTCTTTCTTGTCTAAATGTAGTCTCTGTCATAGCAGTTTAGCTTAGGTTTGGACTCTATTATGGCTTGCTTTTTCATTCAAAGTCTTCTTCTTTTTCTTTGTTAAGTTTTTTGATGAGATAGTGAGTCAATCTGATCTACCTCCTTGGTTGTCAGAATATCCCCACGGTCAATGGTTGGCCAGAAATGTTTCTTGGCCTTGTCTTGTCTTACCTTTTTTACTGTTTTTTCTTTGGAAAAAGAGAAAGCTTCCAGCTTTAGTTTTTCTTGTTTTTTGAGGCACAATAAAAAAAAAGTAGATTTTTTCTTTGTTTGGTTAAGTAGTCAAGTGTTTGCATAGATTATCAAGAAAAAGTTCATTTTCATAAGTTSTTGGCTGATTGACTTAGGAAAATAAATATTTTAGACTTTATGTTTTGTAGGGTACATCAACAAGTCTAGGAATAGGGCCTTGATTTAGGTTGGAGAGGAAACTCTTCAAGGCTACCAAAAACAAACATAAGAGTCTGAGCTAGGGAGTGTTCAAAGTCCAGTTACCGTGAAATTTTTCTAGGACCCCCCTCTAACACAAGGGATAAATATGAGGTCGCATGCAGAAAGGTAGCGGAGATAAACCCTCCAAAACCGGACCAAGCATAGTGGGGAACGCATATAGAGGGATTGTCTTGGGATTCCGTCATTAGCACTTGCCACGAAGCTTCATGGGTCTCAAATCCATTCGAGGTCCACATTTTTCTTCCAGAACACTTGCTTTTGATACCTTGGATAGGTTTTAGGCCTGATACCCTACTCATTGCGGTCCACCTGACTATCGATTGTACCTACCTGGAAACTGTTCATGAGATGGCAAACTAGTTTCCTATCATTCTAGTAACTTACAGAGGTGACTGCGGGGGTATACCGTGGTACCTAGGATAGACATCAGGCCACACTTTGTAGAGTATACCCAAAGGGTTCTTCCATTTTCGAGTTGCACTTGCACAGGTAATTTTCTCTAGTGTTGGTTGTTGTAACTGTTCTTCCAACTAGCTAGTGACTGCCTATTTTATCTCATAGGAATTGTTTTATAAAGTGTTTTCATTTCTCAATCAGTTAGAAATTCCTTAGTGTGTCTCTAATCTTCTCACACGGTGGAGGATTAGGAGCTCCACCAGTCGTGAAGGCTTCTTGGCCTACCACCGGTCGATCTGGATCCACCCCCACCACCACTAAGGTAGAAGCTAGACCATCAAGGGTCGTCTGAAGAAACTGGGCCACGGGTAACTGTGTCCAACCCACCTTCAAGAGAATAACTAGAGCCAACCATTACTAACCTTGGAGTGCAATATCTTGGTCCTAACAACCCTTCGATTATGGATCTTTTGGCTCCCGTTGTCATACAGGTCTATAATTACGATCATTTGGATGTAACCCAAAAAGAGATGGAACCAAATCCCACAACTTCTCTAGGGAATTCTCATATTACCTCTATGACTATTACAATTGTGGGTGTTCCACCTCCTAACCAACCGTCACCAATCCAAGCCACTATGGTCTCGACTGCCTATACTTCAGGTAATGGTCCGCTCCCATCTTTGGCAGTGATCACTTCTCCATTGTCTCAAAGTGCGACAGGCCCTCTGTTCACATACATAATTCCTGGCTTTGATCCAAATGATGTCCTTTTTCACTCCACTAAACCAACTCTAAGTCTAGGGGCATGGAGTTCAAACACTCCCCTACAAGGGTCCACTAGGGGAATTCCAACTCCTTATAATGCATTCCCTTCTGAAGTGGGTCACATACTTCCATCATTCCCTACACTCAGCGATGCTCACCAACAATCCGCCAGGCCAACCAAAAACTATGGTTCGTATGGAGTGAGTAGTCACAGACTGCCTTCTAATAGTCAGCCAGTAGGTTCGACACCATTCTCTTTGTTCGGTGCATTTTCTAACAATGCTTTCTTGTCTGCCGATTTCCCCACCAGGGGCAACCCCGGTTATGGAAAACCAAATCCTATGCAGGGTACTATTCCTGCATAGGCGGAAAACCCAGGAATCCTTTCCCCCCAAGGACCTTGGAATCTTTGGCAAGGATAAGATTCCTTGTCATGGATGCCGACATGGGGAAACCCTTTCCAAAGTCATTGGAACCCCAGACAAGGTTCAACACCTATGCCCGTCGAGTCAGCAGGGCGCATCCCCTCTCAAAATCCTTGGACCATAATGAAAGCCTGACCTCCTTTGTCCTTTTATAGAAGTCATCCAACGATGCCTCAACAAGCGCAGAATCTGTACGTTGGTCCTGGACAAGGTTTTTACCAGAATCCTGGCTAGCAGCCAAAATTTTCCTGGCAACCTGGTGCCAGTCAAAATCAGGTCCCTTTTTCCACGGTCATAATCAACAGCCCAAACTACCATTCCTGGAAACTTTTCATTTTCCTGACCTAACGAGGTTGTTGAATGACCCCATTTGTTACGATCTGCGTTGGCCTCCTATGCTGACCAAGTTGCCTTCGGACATTCCCAAGTTCGAAGCCAAACCTAACGAAGATCCAAGCAATCATGTGACTACTTTTCATATTTGGTGCTTGTCTAACTCATTGAAAGACGACTCCATCCAGTTGCGCTTGTTTCAATGCACTCTCATAGGGAGTGTTGAAAAATGGTACATTGAGCTCGATTGCTCAAGATAATATTCCTTCAGTGAATTGGCGATGGCTTTCTTAAACCATTTCCAATTACCTGTGAGATATAATGCAGACACCGAATTGCTGGCCAACTTTGAGTAGACCAAGGCGGTCCATATCTCCAATCACATCTGAGAATGGAGACACTGAAAGAGTTTGATAAAAGTACCAGTCCCACCAGAAATTTTGTTGGAGTGGTTCCTTAAATATTTGGTACCTCAGTTATCCAAAGATGTAGCAACGTCAGGAGTCTTTTCTGAAGAAGACGTGATAATGAGAGCTCAATAGCTTGAGCTAATTTACTCGCAGTCTGGCCTACTTTATGAAATCTTTCCAGATGCACCTAGGTCAATTCTTGACAAAACCAGATAGAGAGCTGGACCACATGGCAATGTTATTGTCGGTTCAACACAATCTAAGTCCGCGGATCCACTATCAAAACAATTTCAACAATTGTCGATACAACAGACAGCGGCCAGCCAGACCACCGGTTCGGTGGCTCACCCTACCCAAATGTCGGATGTACACAACGTACAATCAACAAGCTTGAAGGCCAACCAACAGCCTGACGGGAAGAATAAACAATGAAAAAAGGGTATGGGGGATAAGAAACCTACCAATAATGCTAACGGGGGAACATTGAAAAGAAAAAGTCGAAGTATCCATGTAATATCTGCATGGAAGACCACCCAACTTATCAGTGCCCTCGTCTCATGGAGGCCCAAAAGTTATTGGCACAGTAGTATCCTGTTGTGTTAATGAACCCATTCCAACATGGGAAAAATTTAACTCAAGCCTCGATGAGTGCAGAAGGGGGCAGTCAAGGACCTCCTCCATCTTCGAGTAATCCTTCATCTGTGAATGTGTATATGATGAAAGGTTATGCATACATATCAACCAGAGCGCATGATTACAGAATGCCTAGCTCCTCTGAGAAGAGTAAAGAAGATGAGATTCCCCCTCTTCCTCTCTAGATTGAGAAGCCATTGGGTGAAACAATGACATGCATCCCAAAAGGTGAATTCAAGAAAGCTTCTCACAACCCAAATGCAAGGGCCGCCCAAAACTACTCTGTGGTGGAGGATTTGTCACAAACCCCATGTGTGATGTCTTCTTTGGAAGTCCTCCATAGTTTCCCTTCCTAGAGAAAGGATCTATTAGCCCCTTTAGGATATGTTGAGACTTGTAATCTAGGCATGATCATGCTTGACATGACCGACTTAAAACCTCGTCTCCCTTACCACATTTCATTTCAGATAGTAGTGGCTTATACCATGGAACATTTTCCACACTGTGGTTGATGAGGGTGCCTCGACATGCATAATGTCTTTGGTGTGTTGGAAGGCCATAGGCCAGCCCGTTTTGTCTCTGTCACTAACTCTCCTTACCTCTTTCGATGATCATTCTTTCCGACCACATGGCATCATTCCCTCTTTCATGTGCAGTTAGGGGGGAAAACCGTGTGCATCGAAGTTGAAGTAGTTGATGCTCAACTCGACTATAATCTTTTGTTAGGAAGGAGTTGGACGTATACTATGCAAGCAGTGGTTTCTACTTTTTTTCGGGTCTTTTTGTTTCCGCACGAGGACTGGATAGTGACCATTGATCAGTTTTCTTTCTCCCATCCTGACCCTTCATCGGGGGCATCCACGGTCCCAATGATCGACAACCCTCAACCCGACATCGTCAACATAGGGGTTCGTTTGTGCCCACCTTTGATGGGTACTTTTGATTACCCACCCCTCCCGGCGATGTTAAGTTCGTATCAAACCAACCTAAGGTTGAGATTTTTCAAGTCTCAACATTTTGTATGACTTAATTTCACGATCCGTGGACTCTTCCTTCCCCATAAAACATGATGGAAGGGACAAGGCACCATGGCATGGCCATGCCCTTGTCTGCGATAGATGTTGCATACTCTATAGTCCAGCAAGCTTCCACTGACCCCGATTTGACTCCCTCGCAAGAGTTAGATCCGATTTCAGAGCCTACTTGGGCTCGAGGTTCCCTTGCCAATACCAATTATTTAGACTTAGTCCTACCCTCCGACGAAGAAATCATAGAGGCAATGACCAGTATGGACAAACCCTGGGATGATGTTCATCACAGATCTTACTTCCTCCCAGAGTTAAGAAGAATTGAAGCAGAAGAATTCACTTTGACTATGACTGGAGATAGGTCTTGTCCTATCAATCCCTTGGCTATGCATGTAGTTTATGCCGAGGGTAATATGGAAACTATCATTGAAATGATACCTACTGATATCTCCAGAACCCCTCACATCACAGAGAATGTCCTCCTCGGAGTTGACTTCCCCCTGAAGAGATTCGAATCTACACGAATTTATTTAAAGAATTTTGTAACATTTTTGCTTGGTCTTATGAGGAAATGCCAGGCATCGATCCAAGAATTGTCGAACATGAAATCATGACTTATCCTAATGCTTAGCCAGTCCGGCAGAAGCTTCGTCCAATCAATCCTAGGAAAGCAACAACTATTAAAGATGAAGTAGAAAAACTGCTTAAGGCAGGTTTTATCTACCTCGTTCACTTGACTCAATGGGTGTCAAATCCCATTCCAGTTGATAAGAAATAGGGTATGATTCACGTTTGTACAGACTTCCATGATTTGAACAAGGCTTGTCCAAAGGATAATTTCCCCACACCATTTATTGGCCAGATAGTTGATGAATGCGCAGGATGTGAGGCCTTTCCTTTCATGGATTGTTTTTTGGGCTACAATCAAATACAGATCAAACCCAAAGACCAACACAAAACTGCTTTCATTTGTCCGTGGTGTACATTCGCTTATCGAAAAATGACTTTTGGTCTGAAAAATGTTGGAGCTGTCTTTTAGCAGGCCATGTCTTTCGCTTTCCATGATCTCAAACATATAGTTGAGGCTTACCTTGATGACTTCCCATCACGATCTCATAAGAGAGATGATCATCCTACGCACCTCATACTCATCTTTGAGCGATGTCGATACTACCGAATTCGCTTGAATCCAAACAAGTGCAGTTTCTGCATTACGTTAGGTCATCAGCTAGGTTTCATAGTTTTGACAATGGGGATCATGTTCGATCCTCTCAAGGTTGAGGGAATAGTGCAGTTTCCTCCCCCGCACATGATCCTTCAACTTCAGAGTTTGTAGGGAAAAGCGAACTTCATACGGTGTTTCATCGCAAACTATGCCGAGATCACAAAGGGATTTATGTGTTTACTCAATAAGGATGTCCCTTTTCTTTGGGACGAAGCTGCTCAATTCTTTTTTATGCTTTGAAATGCACCCTCATGTTTTCCCCTCTGCTTCGGCCACCCAATTATAATAAAGACTTCTTATTGTACTTGGTTGCAACAAAGTCAACCATCGGTATGGTCTTGGTTCAAGAGGATGATGTGCTTTCCGAGTACGTGATCTATTATATGAGTCGAGGCCTAGATGGACTGAAACTTAATTATTCCCACATTGAAAAGCTTGTGTTGGCAGCAGTTCATGCTGTCCAACAGTTCTATCACTATATTTTGTTTCACAAGACCACCGTCATTGCCGTTGTGAATCCATTTCAATACGTGTTGAAAAAATGAGTAATTGGCAGAAAGATCAGTAGATGGATATTTATCCTCCAAGAATTTGACTAAGATTTTGTTTCGGCAAAATCCAAAAATTCTTTGGTCTTTGAGAAACTCATATTGGAACTTCCGATTGAGTTAGATGATGTTATTCCCAAAGAGTCACCTATTAAAGGAGACATGTTTTTGATCACGTATTCGGACCCCTGGTATGGAGATATACTTTTCTATCTCTAGACTTTGAAGTGCCCTGCCTTTGCTTCTCATGATGAGTGTCGCCATATATGCCATCAGGTCAAGAACTATCTTATACTCGAAGACACATTGTATCGGCGAGGCATAGATTCCATCCTTCACCGATGTCTCACTCATGAAGAAGAATAAATTGTCCTTAATGATTTCCATACTGGAGCATGTGGAAGCCATATGTCTGGGTTGGAAACAACCCAAAATATCTTACGCGTCGGTTACTTATAGACAACATTAATCAAGATTGTGTTGAATCGGTCAAGAAGTGCCACCCGTGTCTAATCTTCTCTCAGAAGATGAGGGCACACCCTACTTCTATGTTTTCTGTCATTATCGTTGGTCCTTTCACCAAGTGGGGGATTGATTACACTACATGCAAACCCCCTTCAGCAAGGGGGCACCATTATATCATCGTAGAAGTAGACTACTTAACGAATTGGGTTGAAGCTATGCCAACATTCAAGGATGATGGAGAGACAACATTTCTCTTTTTGTTCAACCAGATTATAGCAAGGTTCGACGTCTCGAGAGAGATTGTCACTGACCATGGCAGTCACTTCCAGAATAAAATGATGACTCAGTTAACATCAAATCTTGGGTTGAGGCAAGAACATTCGTCACCTTACTACCCTCAAGCGAATGGTCAGGTGGAAGCTGTGAATAAGTCCCTCAAGACTATGTTACAACGAATGATCAATTCGACCAAATCAAATTGGAATTTGATGTTGTACTCTGCGTTATGGGCCTACTGAACGTCTGTTAATACTACAACTAGTTTCTCACCTTTTCAACTCATTTACTGGCTGGAAGCAGTTTTTCCCATAGAATGTTAGATCCCCTCTTTAAAATTGGCAGTATAGTTATTTCCAGACACTTCACCACTTGAAGAACGGTTATTACATCTCGAACAACTTGATGAGTAGCATCGATATGCAGCCTTGGCCAACGAGGCTCACAAACAAAAATTTAAGTGTTAGTATGATCGGTCCATTCACCCTCTTATTTTCTCTGAAAGTGAACTTGTCCTAGTCTATGACCAACATAAGGATTCCCTAGGGGCAGGAAAGTTCAAACCCATTTGGTTCGGACCATTCATTATTAAAGACGTTCTTAAAAAATGGGCTTATCATCTGGTTGAATTTGAGGGAAATTCTTTGGCTGAGCCTAGAAATGGGCTCTACCTCAAGAAGTATTACTCGTAGGCGGGTCACCTTCAGTGACTTCTTGTAATATATGTATAGTTTCTGTACATTTTTTTTTCTTACTTTTTGTCTTTTTCATTTATGCAAAGTGTCGTTTTTTATGACCTTCTTTTCACTGTGGTAGATGTCAAGTGAATCAGAGGCTTTTCATGGGGTTTGTGAACGGTGCTAGTTGACGCACTCGGAGGCTTCCTTCTACAGCTTGGGTGATTTTTACACCTCAAGGCCAGTTGTTATCCTTAGGAGGTATCTGCTTAGGTAATACTACAAATAACTTTGTTGAATACAGCCTAGTCATAGAGTTTCTTCGTGACGCTTTGTCACATGGTATCTCTTGCCTCTGGGTCTACTTAGATTCTCAACTGGTTGTGTGTCAATTAAATGGTGTTTACCGCGTTCATGACCCTACCCTACACTGACGATTCCTTAGGGTACGTCTCTTAGAATGAAGTTTTGATTACATTACTTACATTCCTGTTCCTAGGAGACTAAATCACATTATTGATACTCTAACCAATCATATATTAGATTGTCATTTTGCACACATGTAAAGATAAAAAACACACATGCACATGTAAATACATTTGTAGAATAATCCATAAAGCATTAAAAGACAAAAAAGAGCCATACATGTGTGTGTGTGTGTGTGTGTGTGTGTGTGTGTGTATGTTGAAAAATGTATTAGAGTACATTGTGGGTGAAAACGCCTCAAAAATATACATAGTAGGAGTCATGGGGCTTATGCCCTAAAAAATGTACAAAATTTCTCACGACACATAAAAAATCCAACCTAGCTAAAGGCAGGGCATGTTGGCTTGGTCGTAGTGTACAACAGCATTTTCCAAACATCGAAAAAGTTAGACCCAAGTCCATGGCACCCCAACTATGTGAGGCTACATAGAGGGTGGAAGATCCTCAATCTCTGCCATAGTCACAGCACGAGTAAGAGCGGTAAGGTTCTGCTCTACCTGCCTCAAAATACTCTCGGCCTCCCCAAGTTGGGCCCCCCTACTGCTCTTGTCGGTCCGGTGGATTTGGCTGCTCCCACCTCTGGACGATGACATCGTCTAGTCCTCGTAAAATCAGTTGGACGCACTAGTCCCACGTCTGTGCATAACAAACAAATCATTGTCAGACACTTTGGTACACAAAAAAACAAATGATATATATAAAAGCAAATCAAAATAAAAAACTATGAAAATTAAAAACTTACCCAACTCTCCTCACACTACTCCAAGAGGAACAACCATATCTGGGTCTCTAGAAAGGTCAATTCCAGCATATGGATAGTCTTCTATCACTGGAATCTGGCGAGACCACCAGTTGAAGAACTTGTCATCGAAGGCCTCCACGGTGCTTCCACCACCCTGTCACGGCAACAGTGCCACCCATCTACATATGGCTAGGAATGTGGCTTTGTGCCCTCGTACTATCTCTCGAGGGATAATACTGGGCACCCTCTCGAAGAAGAATGCATAAAGTATGGTCCCAAACCCAAAGTTTATGTGCCTTCGCATGTGGCACTCAGTCAACTGCCTTTTCATGCAGTCAAGTAATGTCGTGCTCCAATCAAACACGTGTGAATTCAAACACTACATCGCATAATGCATGTGTGCCAGGGATGCTTGGTGAAGTGCAGCAGATCTAGTGATCCACCCAATCAGTAGTACTATCACTTTTAGTGATTGGTTATAGATATTGTTGATTGAAAAATGTGTGCCCACTTTGTCAGTCCCTACCTCACAATGGAGCCCAATCAGCTCCACTATGTTATGAGGCCTTGATGGAAATGTGCGAAAGTTGACTGGTTCCCCTTTCCTCAAGAGGCCAATCAAGAAGTATATGTCCTCTATCGTCGGAGTCAACGACTGACCTTCAAGCATGAAGGCCTCTGCATCTAGGTGCCAATAATATATCAAGGCATTCAATAGCCTTGATTGTGCCCACATGAATGGACACTGGTAAAATTTCAATAGCCCACATTGATTCAATGCAACACTCACACCAGGGTACTCATTGACCAAAATTTCAATGTCTTCATGCTCTCTTTCCCTCCAGTGAACATACATCCTGCAAGTGTCAGTTCAAAAGAGGAATTAGACCTTACCTTTTAATTTTTTCACAAAATTGGGGGCATACATGGGCTGTAGTGGTGACAGTCGCATATGCACGCATGCAGTAACTCTTCTACATGCATGCATACACGTGTTGTCCCAAGACATCCCACGTGTGCCTAGGGCAGACCCTTTAAAAAGGTCGATGCCCCCCCAAAAAATGAAATAAAATGCATAAATTAAAAATTGAAATGCAAGAGGAATGAATTTGTACTTACTTGGTCCAATCGGAAGTTCATTTCATCGACTGAAGCTCTCRTAATCAACACTTTTATCAAAGGGGTTCTTTTGGCTCCAGAGTTAATTTCCCAAATCAACAATGGTGATAATGAGCTTCCAGCTTCTATTTATAGACTTTTTGGCCCCTTTTGGTCATTTTTTGGACCCCCTTGTCATTTTTTCTAAACTGAAAAAAATCATTTAGTATGGTTCAAGAGTTTCTTTGGGAAGGTTACGATATAGGTCACTTCAGGTATTGGGAACCTTTTGGGGAGATTTGGGTCACTTTTGAAGGTCCTTTGGTAAAAATATCATTTTTTCAATTGAGCATTTAAGTTAGGATTCCACCTCCACTTTTTGTATCTCATTGTCTTTATCGCTTTGCCATAGGATCGAACCCATTGAGTTGCGACACAGAACCATCTTTGCTACTTAATAAGTGTTGTAATGTCGTGGTAGAGCCTTCACCTTCATGGATGCCCTAGCTAGATCTTGATTGCATTTTTGGCATCCATGTTGTTTGTAATAACTATAGGCTCGGGAGTCCCTGTTAGTCTTGTTCTAATTACGAGTTTGAACCTCACCTGCATGATTCTTTATCACTCTTGACCTCACCCTCGGGACTCCCAAAATTTAAAAAATGGGTCTTCTTTTAAGCCCTTTTCAGACCCTTTAAAACATGAAAAGATTTTCGAGCAATCTTGTTGTCCTTCACGCTTGCTAAACTGAAATTTGAAGGCACGTCTGTCTGGTAGTAGTTTACCCCTTTTTCGGTCTGGATGGTAAACTGTATGAACAAAGGTATACTCTAGGAACTTCATTTCTCTAGAAGAGTATCCTCAGGTATAATTTTACCCCTTTTTCAGGCCCGAGGGACTAAATGACGCAGACCCCCAACCCGCCTGATGAGATCCGCTCACAGGATCGTTCAAATCTTCTTGAGCCGAAGTGGCTCTTTCGGATCCCTTTCGAAACCTTCAATGAATCGATCCACAAGTCCTTATGAAACCACCTTATGTGAACAGGCATAAGGTATGAGCTTCACCTCCACATGACCACAAATGGCCCTGGTACAAGCATCTTTCACAACTCGCAATCTTGCGAATTGAAGCGTTGAGCTCTCGTGCTCTTTTCCTAGGAAATCCTGAGATGCGATAGTCAGTGATAGTCTGACTTCCCTTTCACACTTCTCACAACTCGCAACCTCGTGAGTTGGAGTGTAGAGCCTTCGTGCTCCTCCTTTGCGAAATCCTGATATGTGATAGGGAAACTATGGGTTGACCCCTCGATGCGTGAGTACATGACACCTGTCACCCTTGCAGTCCCCACCTAGCAAATGTGCCATGCATTCACATGAGTTCTCGTCTCTCACCACTTCGCAACTCCTGCAGTTGAAAATGACTCCTCTCAAACCCCGAGCACCCGATACGCGATAGCTCCGTAGGGTTCTGATCCAACGGTTCTCCCGTGCCTGGATCCAATGGTTCAAACCTCCTTGCTACTCGACGATTCGCGCAACCAAAGAAATTGGTCCACCCTCCGAACTTACAAACCCCGAGTTTGAGAACTGATCCCATGCTCAACCTACAACAATCAATGGTCCTTGTTGATTCTTGAACCCAAAATGATGAGTTCATCCAACCTCTATCCACCTTGTAGCTTCTCTAGATCCTACGGTCCTTGCGGCTTCGCAAGTTCTCCATAGAGAATCCCGACCATTCAATTTCTTCCTTAATGGCTTCTACGAGATGAATCAACGTCCTCCCTCCTAAGATTTACTTTTGATAGATAACTTCTATCCTGTCTCCCTTTGAATACTTCAAAGGTACTATTCCTACTCGAGCTTTAATTCACAAACTGAAATCTCCAAAAGGGTTCCTGCTCGCACTCCTTGCGGAAGAATTTCAAATACTCCTGGGTATTTGATCTTTCGACTTTGTGCACTCCCGACAACAACAGTCCTTCAACTCTCCTTTTGGTTGATAAGTTCTAAGATTTCAACCAGCCTGCGCACACCTTGCACGGCATCTGTGCTTCACTTGCTCTTTTGCTTGAATGAGAACAATAGTATCCCTTCTAAGCCTTCAGAGATAAACTCTGAACCTTTGTCAACGCACTCCTTGTGGATTTTTCACTGCACTCCTTGCAGGAAATCTCACTCAGGAAGAGAAACAATTGAAACTCATTCTATCTCTCTCTCTCAGACTTCAAACATTCAACATGAAATCATACATGCACAGCATAGTCTCATAACAAAAGCATAACAGAGAGAATATAACCACTATAAGCATACCATTCACCATGTATAAACAGAAAACATCATAACACCATGAAATCTGATTCAAAGCTCCTGTACATGGACTTCTCCTTTCAACTCTCTGCTACAACTCTCCTCTTCTTTTCTATGCTAATGGTATAATACTACAGTGATACAATGGTGAGGGTGTCTATATCCCTTTTCCCTCCTACTCTCTAAACTCTCTAATCTATTAATTCAAACCTACCTACTTTCATTAACTGGGCTTAAATGCCTTTTACATTGACAGATGAGAGCAAATCGTTCATGATCTGTTTTCAATAGCTAGACATAAATGCAAATACGCTTCTAGCTATTACATTTATATCCTCTCCCTTAAACTTTCAAAACATTTCAAAACGTGAAAAATGCATGTTGCGCTTTCCAGCTGTCTTTTGCCTCCACACTCACTTGATGGTTTATGATGCTCCTCCATCATACTCCCTTGCTTGAAAATTTTCATGAACTTCTGTTCATGAGCTCTTGCACGGTCTGTCCATGCTTCTGAATTTCTACTTCATCTTCCCAGCTGGCATCTTCAACTGGATGTCCTTTCCACTTGACCAAGTATTCAAAATACTCTTTCCTTCTGGTCTTTTTGCTAATCCTCTTGTCAATTATGCTTTCCATCTATGGCTTTTTAGCTACAGGTATTTGTTTGGTCCACTAAACCTCTATCTGTTCATCCTCTGTTCCTGTTTCTTTAGCTCTGTAAGAGACAAATCCACAACATCAAATATCAACGATATTTTGATCCCATCGGGTAATTCAATCTCATACGCATTTGCCCCAAGTTTCTTCATGACCTTTCATGGTCCAATCTTTTTCATCTTCAGCTTATTATATGTTCCTCTTGGGAACCTTTCCTTCCTCAGATGTGCAAGAATTAGATTGCCAACTTCAAATTGAATTTCTCTCCTGTGTTGACCTGCTCTGTGCTTATATTCTTGATTTGAATTCTGCAATTGTTCCTTGACTCGATCGTGAAGCTCCTTCATTGCTTCTGCAAAATTCTCTACACTAGCACTTTTGAATTCAACTTGTTCTGAATCTTTCAATTCAGAAACTCCCCTTGGATGCATTCCATATACAATTTGAAATGGACTCTACCCTGTGCTTCTGTTGAATGAATCATTGTACGAAAATTCTGCCTATGGCAGAATATGATCCCATTGACTGTGGTGTTCAGTCACTAGGCTCCTCAGCAAATATCCCAAGATTTTGTTCACAACTTATGTCTTCCCATCCATCTGAGGATGATACGTTGAGCTAAAAGACAAACTTGTCCCCAACTTCTTCCATAAATTCCTCCAGAAATGTCCCACAAAATTAGTATCTCGATCAAAAATGATACTCTTGGGAAAGTCATGAAGTCTGATGACTTCTTTGAAAAACAGATTCGCAATGTGAGTTGTGTCGCTGTCTTTCTGGCATGGTATAAAATGTGCCATCTTGGAGAATCTGTCTACTACCACAAAGATCGAATCATAGCCTCTTTGCGTTCTTGGCAGTCCCTTTATGAAATCCATGCTCACTGCATCCCACGGCCTCTCAGGTATCGGTAATGGCTGGTATAACCCTATGTTTTTCCTTTTCCCTTTTGTGTGCTGACAAATTCTACATCTGTCCACAAATATCTTAACATCGGTCCTCATCCCTAGCCAAAAATATGAGCCATTCACTTTTGAGAACGTCTTATCATGACCAAAGTGTCCAGCCAATCCTCCACTGTGTTTTTCTTTCAGCAGATTCTCCCTCATGGAGCATTTTGGAATACATAGTTGATTGCCCCTGATCAATAATCCATATTGGATCATATATTCAGTCCATTGGCTTCTGTCCCTGAGAATTGGATTCTCAGATGCCTCATATGCTTCCTTAAAATCTGGGTCATCTCTATAAATTTCTTTAAGGTGATCAAAACCCAAAGTTTTGACTCTGAATTCCTGCATAAGAAAACATTTCCTGCTCAAAGCATCAACAACTTTGTTAGCAGTTCCAAAAATATGCTTAGTTACAAAAGTAAAATTCTGCATGAACTCAACCCATTTAGCATGTTTTTGGTTCAACTTCTCCTGTTGAATCACGAATTATAAAGCATGATTATCACTGTACAAAACAAATTCTTTAGGAACCAAATAGTGTCTACATTTCTTCAGCGCTTGTATGACCGCATAGAATTCCTTGTCATACGTGGAGTACTTAACCTTCACTTCATTCAGTTTCTCACTGAAGTATGCAACCGACCTATCATCTTGGCTCAAGACTGCTCCAATTGCAAACCCACTCACGTCACATTTGACCTGGAATGTCTTGTTGAAATCTGGCAAAACCAAAATTGGTTGCTCGGTGATCTTCCTTTTCAGCAGGTTGAAACTCTTCTATGTTTCCTCTATCTAGTGAAAAGATTTATGTCTTTTCTTCACCATCTCATCATTGGTGCACTAATTCCACTGAAATTTTGGATGAATTTCCTGTAGAAACTAGCTAAACCATGGAAGCTTCAAACTTCAAACACACCTTCCGGTGATGGCCAATTCTTAATCGCTTCTACCTTATCCGGATACATTTTCAGCTCATTTGCAGAGATAACAAAACCCAAATAAATGATTTTCATCCTCATAAATGATGATTTCTTCATATTTATCAGCAATTTCTTTTGCTGTAATCTCCTCATCATTGTAGCTAAATGATTCAAGTGTTCTACTATTGTCTTGTTGAAAATCAATATATCATCAAGATATACAATGACTAATTTCCCGATAAACTCCTTCAGGACTTCATTCATCAATCTCATGAAAGTACTAGGTGCATTTGTTAAGCCTAATGGAATAACAAGCCATTCATATATCCCTTCATTCATCTTGAATGTTGTCTTCCATTCATCACCTTCTCTCATATGAATTTGATGATACCCTCTTTTCAAATCAATCTTTGAAAAAATCTTTGCTCCACTCAAGCAATCCATCAAATCATCCATCCTTGGAAATGGAAATTTGTATCCGATGGTGATCTTATTGATTTCCCTTAAGTCTGTACACATCCTCTAGCCTCCATCTTTCTTTGGGCTGAGCACTGTTGGAACAACGCATGGACTGAAGCTCTCTCTAATTAATCCCTTGTCCATTAAGTCTTGGACTTGTCTCTTGACTTCTTAATTCTCCTGTGGCATCAACCTGTACGCTTCTTTGTTTGGTAAACTAGCTCCAGGTATAAGATCAATGTGATGGCTTATACTTTTGATAGGTGGCAATGAACGAGGTAGTTCATCCACTACTATATCAGCAAACTCTTTTAGCAACTTCTGTATTTCCTCTAGTAAATCATCCACTTTTGTACTGGTTAAAACAATTCTAGGCTTCCTGACCACAACAAATTGTGTGTCTTCCTTCTTCTTTACCTCATTAAGAAGTTCCTTCCCACTCATGAGAAGTACAGTGTTGATCACCTCTGTTTTCACCTCTTTATCCTTAATTGGCAACAACATGTGCGTCCTCCCATTTTTCTCCAGGGTGTATGTTGTTGGTCACTATAATTGCTTAATTAATCTTAAACAACTAAGTGAAACATAAATTATCAACCCAGGGAAGTCTTTTGTTTCAAAGATAGCCACGCACTATATATGCTCAATTCCAAAAGCACTTAGTGTTGTAGTAAAGAAATTCACACTATTTATTCTTGCTTGAATGAACTGAAGCTCTGGATTAAATCACAGGAAATCAATTCCCCTATTGCAATTCTTTAAAGCTTAATTAAGAATCCTGGATTACATTAAAAATAATACTGCAATGGGAAAGAACAACTATCTTGCAATCAGAGAACAGGACCCTTACTCTCAAACAGAGACTCAGTACTAACACTCTTTCATGAAAACAATAATGCAGAAAACAATTAACTCTATCTAACAGAAACCAAAGCACTTAGTTCCTTTCTGTTTAAGAAGGAGCCTTGAGCCTTACTTCTATTTTAGCATACTTGTGAGGTTGAGGTCTACAGAGAACAGGGCATTCTGATTCCTTTCTTTCTGAGCAGGGATCTCTAACCCAGTTTCTGGTTAACACCAAGGAAAGTCTACAGTGAATAGGATATTGGTCCTTTCCTTTCTGAGTAGGAACCCTTAATCCAATCCCTGGCTAACACACTTGCAGAGGTAAATGAAACCTACAGAAGACAAGGTGTTGTGATCCCTTTCTATCTGAGCAGGGACACCTTAACCGCATCTCTGGCTAACACACTTGCAGGGGTAAAGGAAATCTACAAAAGATAAGGTGTTGTAGTCCCTTTCTGTCTGAGCAGAGACACTTCAACCAAATCTCTGCTAGCACACTTGCAGCATTAAACGAATTCTATAGAGGGTATGATGTCCCGATCCCTTTCTGTCTGAGCAGAGACCTTTTAACCAATTCTCTGCTAATCTCACGAAATCATCACACAAGACTGCTGATAAAATAAATGACAACTTTTCATTCAATGACTAAGATAGAGTCAGTAGTGTTTCAGCAAAGCGCAATCCATTAAAACAGTGTTTCAGCA
>JASDQU010208134.1:30292-41871 GCA_032191745.1 Picea mariana | reverse complement strand
ATCCAGCATGTTAATGAATTTGTGCACCCACTTTTCTTGAGGAATATCGATCCAGGCCTCTTCACAGCCTCACACATGGTCCTTTGGGAAGATTCAGCCTATGTACCTTACTTTGTAGTTTTCTTCTTGTGATGAGAACCGCGTTGTCATCAAAGTACAACATTGTAACCAGTCTGTGATATTGCTTTTATGTGTCCCCCACCATCTTGTTGGTGTGGCTTTCAGGGCCTCATCCATTTCCAACAATCTCTGTTGTATTGGTACACTTTTTTCAAAGTATGATAGCAAGGCTTCTAGAGGATTTAGGACATAAAATGTGGGTAAGTTACTTACTATTGTGCCGATCCAGTGAACCTCTCTGGTTAATCGAACACATCTTCTTATAGATACTTCATACTTCTAGTTCTGCAAGTTCTCTAGGGCTTCCTCTAAATCTGATGAACATGCATTGTCACTTCACCAGCTTAAGTTTGTATATGTTTTCCAGTTCATATGTGTGGTCTTCCTCTCTGATGGGTTCTGTGTATCCCTGACCTTCATATGGATCTAAAGGTGCAATCAACCTAAGGCCATCTTTTTCAAATGTCATACGCTTTTTCTTTAAATCAACCACAGTGGAATTATTGAAGGCCTAGTCAATTCCTAACAGCGTCGGGTAAGGGAAGCTGTCATGAACAATTTTAATGACCTCAAAATCTACAAAGGTCCTCACTCCATCAATGTTCACAAGGACATGATCCAATCATCCAAATGGGCTGACAGGTTGCTGGTTAGCCATCCTAATTCTGATAGGGGTGTTATCACTGAAATTTCGTCCACACATGGTTACAAGAACTCAACATCGTCAAACAACGATGAAGTCATCCATGGACCTGAATTAACACCAAAGCATTCATAAAAGGGTAAAAAACTATACAAAGTAGTGAAAAATTGAAGGGCACTATGCAGACATTGGGCACGTGTGCACATGCATGGATCAGGAACATAGAAATCACGCACATGCGCACGATGCGCGACTGTTATTGCAAAAATCCATGCACCTGCTAAACAATGCATTTATGAGAGTGGTCGGCCTTCCACCCACTTATGGTTCATCTCCCAAGCCAATTTGACCCTCAAATATGGACTGGATTCGACTGGATGTCTGGTCAAAGACCTAGAAACTCCCTAATTAGCCTCTTTTCACACTACAAAGAAGTTAAACAATAGCTCAAAGGAATGCTATAAAAAGGCCATGGATGCACCTCATTTTTCAAGGAATTCAAAGTAATGTTATGCTGCCTCTATTCTCTTGAGGACTCCATCCTTGTCAAGAGCATATTTTCACCATTGCGTTGGACAATTCATCTCACCCATTGAGTGGATTTGTAAAGAGTTCTTTCATCATTTTCCATTTTTCTTTGTTGTAAGAAGAGCTAGCTAGTGGGGGTCCAAGAGCCCTCCCTTGGAGGAAGAAGGGACTCATAGTCCCCTTTCTTATTGGTGTATTGTTTCACTAATAGACTAGCCTCAACATTGGTGACATGGGTCTTATGGTTCTTTTTGTTTCTATGTCCCTATGCTCATGAATTTAGTTGTTATTGAATTTCTTAGTTTAATTCTTAATTGTTGTTTTTTTTTCTTTCTTCCCCTAACTCTTTTCCTTGCAGCTGTCCTGCTCAGCAGACCCAACTGAGCTTGCAAGCACCTCTATTTTTCTAACTAAGGTGATGGAAGAGGTGTAACAAGGGGAATAGATCAACTTTGGTTTTCCCATCAGTGCCCAGGTTTGCTTCATCATCACATTGACCTCCGACCCTAAGTCGAGGACCACATAGTCTATGTAATACTCTCCTATTTGAGCATTCAAGTGTAATTCCTTATTTGTCCTTCTCCTTCTTGCATTTTGGTGTACTTCCCTATTTAGTAAGGGGTCTATCTTTCCTATCTCATATTGTCTGATTAAGTTCTATAGCTCTTGTACAATGTTTTCATCCTGAATTAACTTAATACAAGTATATAAAAATTCCATGAGCTTGCTTACCTCTTTTACCTCTTTCAGTGAATCAAACTGATCAAATTCCTAAGGCATGCCATATTCTCTTACTTTTGGTATTGTCTTTGATGAAGAGCCTTGGTCTCCTTTGAACTCTTTTCTTGCCTCCTCAAATATTTGTCTCTATTTTTTTGCATCAAATGTCTTTCATAGCTCTGTTATGCGTACGTGCACTTGTTGACTTTTCTCTGTTCGTGCACATGCACTCTATGCGCCTCTGTCTCCACTGAGACCCGCGCATCTGTGCTAAAATTCACATTGTAAATTTTTTGAGATGTGGGGAAGGCCATTTGCCTTCTTAAAAATGATTTCAAGCATGTTTTAAAGTTGCACCACACTTAGTCCCCTCATCATATAAAGGGGTTAGTCAAAAACACATAGGCACTTAGGAGGATAAAATCAATTTCCCTTCTTTTCTTTTTGCCACATGGATGGCTTGTTTTGACTCACAAGATAAGTTGGAAATAATTTTTAATCACATTTAACTTACATTGGGACTAGAAGCTGAATAAAAATTGCTTAGTATGCTCTTCTCTCGCGCCTCCAAGTGATCTTGAGAATCAGAAAAAGATTGTGAAACGATTTCATCTCCCTTAAGAACATTAAAACCTTTAGGAGAGGACAACAACCCTTCTTGAGAATCTTCTTAGTTTACTTTTTCAAACACATCTTAATATTGTAATGGGCCCATACATGCCTGCATGCTACAATGATAGGATAGTGTTTGAATTTTGCTTTCTTAGATCAAATCACTAGGGAAGTTTAAAGGTTTTGTAACGGGCCCATACATGCCCACATGATCAATCTAGGATAGTTTCAAATCTTTTCTTAGATTACATCACAATAGGGAGTTAAAGGGATAGTAATAGACCCACATGTCCACATGCTATCTTCCTAGGGAATTTTGAATTACGCAAGGTTGTACCAAAGGCACTTAGTTAATTAGGTGATCAAACACTTGTAAGGACCAAGCGAAGTCCACATGTAGCAAGGTGACATCTAATTCACTAAAAATTGGCACACTTTCACTCACACACAAAAGTCACTTATCACTCACATAGCTTCTTATTGAAACATGGAGGTCAAAGTAAGTTTCCTCCAAAAGTGAATCCAAAAATACCCCACCCTTTTCTTGACGAAACTATCCACTCCCATTTTAATCAACGAGGTTGGTTCGCATCCCCAACCTCCCAAAACAACTACATCTAAAATATTTCTAAAAACTCACTAAGTTTTCCTCCACAGGAGGTGCCAAAATAAATTTTTTAGTCTAGGTAGGATTTCGGGGATAGGCATCCAAATAACTCCCCATTATCTGGTTCTCACATTGTCAAAACCATAGAAGTTGTCAAATAGGGAACTGAAAATCCTCCAAGTCAAGTGTTCCTAATACCATAAGGTAGGGAGATACCCGTGAAGGGTTGAAGACCGAGTTCCGTATGTTCTGTGCGTCCCCCCTTGAGGCACCCACCTCTTGGACGGGATCCAACCCGTGACCCATTTCTTAGGCCGAAAATCTAAATGCCGCACTTTGACCGAGGTACCTAGTGACCAACTTTAGGACATCTACCCAGGTGGCAATTGTGGGCTACAATTGCACCTTGATTGGATTTTGTGTGGCTATTGAGAAATATCGCCAGCTCTTTCAGGATATGCCCCCTTTACCCCTCATTATAACCAATTATTCCATCCTTCACTAGTTTCTCTTCTAGTGACTTCAGACCCCACTGTTGAGTACTATTGGAAGGTCCAGTGTTGTTTGAGAGGAAGGACATTACGTCTTCTAGGACACGAGCATTTTCTTTCTTTTGATTCCCCATGCGGAAAAAACCCACTTACCCACATATATTCTTCTTTTTCAAAACATTTTATGTATGATGCACATCTGATTACAGTTTGATTTGGATATATATATTGTGTAAACATTCAATGCAAAGGCTCTTGTTTCTATATTACTCTCACCACTCTTTGCACACATTCACACAACTAGTCTGACATCATAGGGGAACCACAGAACCCCCGTCGTTCACGATTCTTGCTAAACCTCCCTCCTATCTTAGGGGGATTGGCTGGTCATGCCCACTCATCGGCACCTCCTCCACACACTCCTGTGAGTGCTACTGTTTTAGGATCAGCTCTGCTTGGTTCTACATTACTTGGGTCCACTTCCCAAAGTCATCCGTTCATTCACTCTCCTTTACACATAAGCAGAGAACCCACTTCCTCTCAAGGAGGAAGCACCAACCCACCTAGCCCCCCTCAAGGGTCAGGTTCACAACACACACACACCATGGTCAGAGCTAATCCTCCCACCCCCACTGCAGATGCCATATTTGGCCTCTCTCAACATACCAGATCTCAGCAAACTCACCAATGATCCTATATTGCATGATCCCACATGGCCTGCAATGCCCACCAAACTACCTTCAGACATACCAAAGTTTGAAGGAAAGGAAGACGATGACCCTGCCAACCATGTCATGACTTTTCACCTATGGTGCTCCTCCAATAGCATTATGGATGATTCCATCAGACTATGATTATTTCAACACACACTCACTAGCCCATCGGCCAAATGGTATGTAGAAGAAAAATCAGGGTTCCATGCCACTTTTGAGTCATTGGCCAAAGAATTCTTGACCTTCTTCCAATTACCCATCCGCCACAATAATGGTCTAGAACTACTTTCTAATTTCAAACAAACCTCAGCCACACATATCGCTGCCCACATTCACGAGTGGCATAGGCGACGTAGTTTGTGCAAAGCAGAAACCACCAAGCAACAGTGTCTCGACTGGTTTCTTAGATCACTTGTCTCTCTCCTCGGTAAGGATGTAGCTTCCACCTTCCCTCAATCTGAAGAGGAACCCATCAGTAAGGCCCAACAGTATGACCTCATCTATGCACAATCAGGGTACTTATACACTGCACTTCCTGATCTTCCAAAACCTGTGCCATTTGGGCAAGACAAACCTGGGATGTCTCACTCAGCAGACGGACTGATTGGTACCACCACTCACCACGGTCCACAACCCCAACCACCACCGATGTATGGAACACCTTAATACCCATCGGCATATAGGGGCACTTCTTATTACCCCCCACCCCCTTATCAACAACCATACCCTGTTGCTATCCCTCCACCCATCAGTGGACCACCGTCGGCACCCCCCATACATCCACCTATTCAAAAAAACTATGGTACTCCCTCTACCTCAGCTTATAGTACTGGCGAAATCACTACGCCTTCCTATGTACCGTATGGATCGCTACCACCACAGAATACATACTTCCCATTTCTTGGTCCCCCACAAACCATTGCTCCCTCACATCCTCATGCGGGGGTGAATTTTGTTCAACCCTCTGTCGTTCAACAATACCAAAATTTTGAACAGCTGAATATGGCTAATCCAACCCATCCATCGAACAATGCCAAGAAAAAAGGACAGAACATGAATAACAACAACCCAAGTCAAGGCGGGAATCAACCCCCACAGCACCAATCCACTGGGGGCAACCAGAACCAAGGGAACCAAAACCCCCAAAGGGGAAATAATAATAAATTCCAAGGGCGGAATAACAATAATGTTAAAACCATTTTCCCTTGTGCCCTTTATGGTGAGTTCGTCCATTACACTCATCATTTCCCCCAGATCGTTGATTTCAAACGGTTGAAAGACTTTGGTAGTCTTCCCCATTCTCCCACATCGCCTGCCCCTCAGCGGGCACCACAACAATACATGCAACAACCCCCTCCCACCATGCGAAAAAATCCTATTCCACATCAAGGTGTGATAAACACCCAATAGGACACACAGCATCCCCCACCTTAGGTGGGACAATACCTCAACCCCAACAATCCAACCGATCACACAATTCTCCTCACTAGTGAGGAAGAAATCCTTCTGCAAACACATAACCGTCAGTATCATGCACCCATTGAGCCTCCTCCCATCCCTCCAGAGACAAACCCTACACTGACGGGACCCCCATTGGTGATTCCTCACCCTACCACCGATCCACCTCTTCGCATCCCTCGCATCCCATTATGTCGGAATGTCCACAACACACAGGCTAGGGCAGATCATAACTATAGTTTGGTAGACAACTTAGCACAATCCCCGACTGCCATGTCAGTTTTGGAGGTCCTCCAGACTTGTCCTACTCAGCGGAAATCATTACTTTTCTCCTTGGGGGAAGTCAACCCCACAGATACCCGACTCATTACCTTTGATCTTAACAACGGAGAACCTCATCTTCCCTCCTTGATCACTTTTCAAATACCAGTGAAAATACAGAACATCACAGTTCATCAGTGTATCATTGATGAAGGTGCATCTACATGCATTATGTCCAAAACAGTATGGCAGAAGCTTGGTTCCCCCGAACTCATTCCCTCTGCCATCACATTATGCGCTTATGAAGGACGACCATCATCTCCTAAAGGGATCTTCCAAAATGTTCATGTTGAACTCGAGGACAAGACTATCCTCATCGATATTGAAGTCATCGATGCCCCTCTCGATTATAATATCCTGTTTGGTCGTAGCTACATGTATGCTATGAAGGCAGTGGCATCTTTCGTCTTTTGGACAATGATGTTCCCTCACAATGGGAAGATCATTACCATTGACCAAGTCTCACATTATGAGCCTAATCCATCTGCCAACATCGATAACATTCTTCCTCTCATCCACACAAACCATGATGCATATCCACTCGTCGAGATGGGTCCTAGGATTTTTAAAGATCCATCCTTGTTAGGAACATACCATGGAGCACCACCACTCCTTCATCCTTCCAACCAAGTATGCGTCGTATCATCTAACGGAGCTCACACAGAGGATACCCTTCCTCCTATAGAGGTTTCTATCATATCTGACATCCCNGTTAGCAATCCCAGTTTGGTATTTACACCCACCAGAGATGGTCCCTCAACCATCCCTTCCCCCCCAAAAAGAAGGAATCCCCATGACGATTCTCATTCTTACTCCAACCACACCCTCACTCACAAACCCCCCTGCCACAGCTGGAGGTAGGAGAAAGAAGAAGGAGCCCATAGCTCCACTTCCTCCACACATCCCACCACCTTGCACACTATGTGAGAAAGAGGGACACCAAAC
This sequence comes from Picea mariana, assembly GCA_032191745.1. NCBI lineage: Eukaryota > Viridiplantae > Streptophyta > Pinopsida > Pinales > Pinaceae > Picea > Picea mariana. The sequence goes on along the minus strand of JASDQU010208134.1, from coordinate 34,713 downwards.
CAACAATTTCCCATCTCTACTAGAGTTACGGAATTTGATTCCACTCAATCACACTCCCCCAACACTCGCCACTATAGCCAGTCCTGCCACTACCACCCCCCCTTCCAGTAGTAAAGGGTTGCGAACCAAATACGCTTGTGCCATATGTTCATAATATGGCCATTATATTCACCATTGCCCAACACTGCCATGCTTTTGGCAGACATTAGCCACAGTACGCCAGAACATCCAAAGCAACCCCAGTCCTACTATGTCCTCCTCCACCAATATCACTGACATCCGGTGTGTCACCACTTTAGTCAATGAACGTATGAGACGCCCTTGCTCTCTCTGCGATTCATTAGCTCATTTTACATACTAGTGTCATATGATCCTTGAGTATAGGCAACGCCAATTGACCCTACTTCAACGGCCCGTAGAGACGATAAGTGACATTACCTCGTCACTAGAGGATCTTCATGTCATTTCTCCCGAACCCGAGGCCCTCCNNNNCACCCCCCAACCCCCCCCAACTCTCTTGCTCATTCCCCTACGGACATTCTACACCCAACCACCATGGGTACCCCTCAATACTTTAATATATGGTTTATGTCGAGTGAACCCTCACCATATCCTAACATTGTTCCCCCTGCTTCTTCCTCACCAGGGGGCAACCACATGACCATGGTCACTAACATCACTCCTCATGACCCCTTGTATTCCTGTCACTTCCAATGTGACGAGGAAATACTCGAAGAGTTAAACCACCCCGACCTCCCTTGGGATGCGCTACACCATCGCGCACTCTTCTCTCCACAGGAAGCCTCCATGCCTCCTAACCAAAACCCCATTTACACGGTCGAAACCAAGGATTTTATCCCCTCAGGGCCTATCGAATGGTTCAAAAACCCCATTCCTGCCCCTGATGCTTTTGAAGAAGGAAACATGGCCAACATTTCCCAACCATTAAAATCGACATTTCCATTAAAAATGGCATCGTCGAAGAAATCACCATTGGAGTTGCTTGCACTCCTCAGGAAATCACCGCATATAAAGCATATATATAGCGTGTTTTTTCTTTAAGCACATCATATCCCGCTTTGGAGTACCCCTCCAACTCGTTTCTGATCATGGGAAACACTTCGAGAATGAGATCTTCGTCGAACTCTCATCTCGGTTAGGATTCTCTCATGAGTTTGCCTCACCATATTACCCTCAGTCTAACAGACAGGTCGAAGCAGTTAACAAAGTCCTCAAGACCATGTTACAGCGCACGGTTAATAAACATAAAACCAATTGGCATCATATGTTATTTTTTTCACTATGGGTTTAGCGAACGGCTGTGAAAACAGCTACTGGTTTCACACCATTTCATTTAGTCCATGGGGTTGAGGCCACTCTTCCCATTGAGTGTGAAATTCCCACCTTACGCACCGCAATTGAGCTATTACCCGACACTGCTCCAATGGAGCAGCGCTTGCTGAACTTGGAGTCTCTGGATGAAGATCGTTGATCTTCCTTGCAGAACAACGAGGCAGCTAAAAACCGATCCAAGGCTACCTTTGATCGCCATGTCAACCTTCGCTCATTTCGCGAAGGCGACCTTGTCCTGGATTACGATATCGCTCATGATACCTTTGGCCATGGAAAATTCGATTCACTTTGGCATGGCCCATACATTATCCAACATTACCTCACCAAAGGCGCATACATCCTAGCCTCCCCTGAAGGTCTTTCTCCTAAAGAACCCGTCAACGGGTTGTATCTCAAGAAATTTTCCTCTTAAAAATGTAGTCATTCTACTTTAGGTTATTTCTTTCATAGCATTTTTAATCTTTTTTCCCTCCCTCACGTCTAAACTATCCTTTGTGTTATTGACAGATGCTTCCTCCACCAGCCTACCACATCGGTTACGCCGACAGCGCTAGCCGTTGCACACTAAATCTTGCTTCGGCTACTTGGGCTCTCTACACCCCCTCACATGAAATGCTCCATTTGAGCGGCATATGTTTGGGTTCCGCAACCAACAACCAAGCCGAATACACCATTGTCATTGGCCTCCTGGCCGATGCCCAACATCATCGTATTCGTCACCTTAGCATCTTCCTCGACTCTCAACTAGTCGTACTCCAGCTCAACAATGTGTACCACATCCGTGATCCTTGCCTCTTTCGCAAATACCTGCAGGTTAGACTTTTATCTCGACATTTTGATTCCATTACATTTACACATATTCCAAGACAATTGAATCAAATTACGGATAACCTAGCTAATATTGTTTTAGACTGGCATATATCACATCAAGCTACCTCTACACATACATAAACATATCAAAAAACTTGTCGCGTCTATCCGGTGGGAAGACGTGCATGTGTGCGCACCTACTTTTGGATCGCCCGCGCACATGGGGTCCACATCCACAAAATCCCTCTATACGGCCCTCCGTACAGCCCCTGCCCAAAAAATGAAATTCTATTTCTATGCAGGATGTTCAGACCACTAACCTGAAGCTCGCTAATCACCAATCGGATGCCTCGTCCTCCCCGAATCTCCAAATCTCCTCTGAAAACTGCTCGTCCAGTCACTATCGTAGTAGGTACAAATGAGGTGGCAATGTGGGCCCTACAGCTATATATAGGCCTTTTTTCCAAACTTCCACTCACCATTCTGGGAGCCCACGGTGTCCATTTCTCGATTCGTCTTCAGCCACGGGATCAGCATCCCATCATATACATCACAGCAGTCCCTGGGCCTCTTTTCATCCTAAGCCCCTGGGGCACCATTTTTCATACCCTAGTCAAGTACGCATGTGCATATTCACGCTTATCAAATACATGCTCATATCTTCGATTCTCTTCAGATATTGTTCACGTTGGGTATTTGGTTTTCATGTGTGCAGGTACTTGATCAACATACATTAGCACAACCCCTTCAGGTATACACTCAGCACTTGCATGTAATCTTTCCCTTTGTCTCACACTCACATTTCCAGTCACACCCTCTGACATTTGCCTCTAGGATCCCCCATTCCTGGCTCTACAGTACCCACACCTCCATTTGCATTTTCGGTACTGTTACCCGGTAGCATTCTTACCCACATGAGTTGTCCCATTCATAGCACCTTTTGACACTTCTGACACTCATGCTTTTTTTCAAAACCCTTTAGGGATGGGAGTCCTGATAGTCTTTCATCATGTTGTGAATCAACCACATACTCCTTTTCCTCATTTTGCTAGCTTTCCCACACGGACTCCCAGATTATCTCTTCACAGTTCTATTTTTTGACTGCCTCTCCGCAGTATCATGAACCCTACAGTTCATCCACACTCCATTTTCCCATCTACAAATCTACCTTCATTTCACCTACCTCATACAAAAACTCACCAATGGGGCCCCCACCCTTCATCAATTCTCCGAGTAAAATTATGCCCTACACAGGCCATCCATATCACACTAGGGCACGCATTTCTATATTTGTACATTTCTCCCCAATTATTCGTTATTTATTGTACAAACGCCTTTATTTTAGTTACATTCCCCTTTTTGTCATCACCTTTGGTGACCTGCTTCCCTCTTTCTGGCCAAACGCAACCCATGTCACCCTTGGTTGGAGCACTATTTATCATCTACCCTTGTCGGCATCGTCCATATCTTCATAGTACCCCACAGGTCACTTACCTCTGCCCTCTAAATGTGTTCACCTTGTCCCGCCTCTGGCACAACTTATCCCCGGTCTTGTCGTCCCCCTGACACTTGACCTTGTTGAACGGTTGCAACCACTTTTTATCTCACACATACTCCCACCAAGGGTAGTCTTGAGTCTCCCCACATCTTGACTTTGTCCATGTACCTCCTCCACTTCCTCACCTCACCTAGTAGATTTCACGAAGCATTTTCTTCTGGGAGTCGCGTCCCCCTTTTTGTCGACATCAACACAGTTTCCAAAAGGGCGACAGTATCTTGATTCTCATTATCCACTCAATGAGAAATCTCGGACGGCACAGGGTGAAGCACCATTACTCCCTGTTGTCGTTGATCCCTATAACATTCAACGGCAACACTTTATCATGTTATGGTGGGTCTTACTTTGCGACTATTGCAGTTAGTTCTTTCATTTACTAAAGACCTATGAACTTGGAAGGGCTCTCAATGCCCACATAATCACTGCTACTTATTACCGCGATCACTGCCTACTATTCAGAGTATGTTCATTTGCAGAATTGTCTTCTGCCTTTATCACAACTGCCCCCGAGGGTGCTGCAGTTGTCTACACCAACACTTCAGTCATCTTTTTTTAGATTTACATGACACGAGCATGGGGCATGCCCGCCTCGTTTGTACACAGTTTTCTATTTTTCACACCTCGTGGAAGATCGGGTCCTACCGGTTCCTTTTTCCCTCCAATGGATCACTCTGGACGATCCCACTATTGCTCTCTCTTA
>JASDQU010208134.1:10690-25367 GCA_032191745.1 Picea mariana | reverse complement strand
CTGGGGCACCCGTTTCTGTATTTTGTACATCTTTCCCACATTTATTCATTCTTTATTGTACAAACATCTTTTCTTCCCAGTCTTTACTTTTGTTATCACTGTTGGTGACCTACCTTCCTTTTTTCGGACACACGCAACCCATGTCACCCTTGGTTGGAGAATTACTTCTCATTTACCCTCACTGACATCGTCTATATCTTCAGAGTATTACCCAGGTCACTTACCATTTATCCTCTGAATTTGTTCACCTTGTCCCGCCTCTGGCACAATTTATCCTCGGTCTTGGCGTCCCCCTGACACTCGACCTTGTCACATGGTTGCATCCACTATTTGTCTCATACATTCTCCAGCCAAGGGCAGTCTTGAGTCTTCCCACTTCTTGACTTCGTCCATGTACCTATGTCACTCCTGCACCACCGTAGATTCCATGAAGTCCTTTGCTTCTGGGAGTCGCGTCCCCCTTTTGTCGACATCAACACAATTTTCCAGAAGGGCAACAGTATCTTGATTCTCATTTCCCATTTAATGAGAGATCTCAAACGGCACAGAGGGAACCACCATTGCCCCCTGATGTCGTTGACCCCCCTAACATTTGACGCCAATACTTTCTCATGTTGCGGTGGGTCTTACTTTGCGACTATTGCAGTTTTTATTATCCATTGCCAAAGACCTCTGAACTTGGTCGGGCCATCACTGCCCACATCACCGTCGTTGTTTACCTCTGCGACCATTACCGCTGGTTCAGAGTATGTTCCTTTACAGACTTGTCTTCTACCTTTGTCATTCCGCCCCTGAGGGCGCTGCAGTTGTCTACACCAACACTTCAGACGTTTTTTCAGAGTTACATCTTACGAGCATGGGGCATGCCCGCCTCGTTTGTACACACTTGTATATTGTTACACACCTTGTAGAAGGTCGGGATCTACAGGTTCCTTTCTTCTCCAACGGATTGCTCTACACGGTCCCATTCTTGCTCTCCCTTACAACACCATTCTCCGTAAAAGAAACATTGCTGGATTTCGGCTATACGTTTTGCTCCTAACCTCATCCATCAGGGGGCATCTGTTATCACTGAAATTTCATCCGCATGTGGCGACAAGAACTCTGCATCGTCAAAATAGAAAAGAAGTCATTCATGGCACAAGGTTAATTCCACAGCACAACAAAAGGTTCAAAACTATACAAATGATCAAAAATTCAAATACGCTTTACAGAACATGGACGCGCGCGCACACGTGCGTAATAGCATCGTACAAGGCGCGCATGCGCGCACGAGGTGCGTCTGTTGGGTGAAAAACCCGTGCGCCTGCTAAACGGCGCATTTATTGAAATTGGTCGGCCTCCCAACCACTAATGGATCAGCTCCCAAGTCGATTTGACACCAAATCTGAGCTCAATCCTCATGGTGGGCTGGTCAAAGACCTAATTGTGCCCTAAAGAGCCCCTTTTCACATTCAAAAGAGGCCACATAATAACCCAATGCTTGGCTATAAAAAGCCATGAATGACCACCATTTTCTCAAGGAATTATTTGTATCGTTATGCTGCTGAGATTGCTAACGACTCATTCTTTGGCAACACACATTGTAGGCTGCATTTCATAAGCTATTCACTCTTCACTTGAGTGAACAAGCTTGGAGTTCTTTCATCCACATTTCCATCTTTTCTTTGTAAGGAGAGAAATCAGTTGAGGGACTCAAGAGCCTTCCATTGGAGAGGGAAGGGACCCAAGTCCTCTTTCTCCATTGTGTATCTTTGGATTTCATCAATCAGATCAGCTAATACATTGGTGATATTGGTCCATTTACATTTGTTTTTATTTTTTTACATGCTCATAGTTTTAATTAGTTTTAGTTTGATTTCTGTTTATAACTTAGTGGTTTCTCTTTCTAACCTTTTACATTACAGCTGTCATGCCTAGCAAAGCCCAACTGGGCATGTAAGCACTCACTTTTTGCTCACACAGTGATGAATAGAGTGCAAACAGTAGCTATGGGGTGTTGCAGGATAGAGATGTCTACAAACAAGGGGAATATCAAGTGGATCTAATATAGAACAATATAGCATACATGTATCACTTATTACCCTAGATCTACTTTGCACAATTATAGATCTGATCTATCACAACAATGCAAATAACAATATAACAATGACAAAGATCAAAGCATCAATCACACACATGACACAAGATATACATGGTTCACCCTCTCTCTAGGGATACGTCAACAGAACTATTCTTATGATATATTAAGATAAAACATACAGTTCTTGTTTGTGTTCTCGGCTAGCATACTTTCTTTCTATCCCCTTCTTGCACACCCAACTGCAGGACTTAATCTTCGCACCCAGCTGAAGATCTTACAATACTAGAAGGATCTCACACTTAGCACTTCTCTATCAAAGTAAAATAATCCCTCATAACACAATACCAATATATCAACAACAATATCATACAAACTTGACCCAGTTCCTCTTGACCTTTATTTATACATTACATTAGCTCACTGATAGCCTTAGGCCAAAACCTAGGTGTCAAAACCCTATATACCAAAACCCTAGGTGTCTAAAACCCTAGGTCAATTTGACTCACATTTTCCAGGCTTTACCAGCCTGTCTTTCATTCCTTCTCACACAGTTCTCCAAATCATCCAACTATGGCTTTTTCCAGTTGCTGAGTTTTCCATGATCCTTCTTCCTTGTTGATCTATCATCCTCGATCTCCTCATCCAACGGCTTTATTTTCTGTACTTCGCTCCATCGTTTCTTCTCTTTTTCTTACTTTGACCCAGTGACAGTCACTCTGTCTTTTGCACAGTTCACTTTTCACCTTTTCTTCCTTGATCTTCACTTGCTTCCATAACCAAGGGCCAACAGCCCCCCAACACTCACCTGTGACTTGTCCCGAGGCACTTCAGATCTGATCCTTCTGCTTTTCTTCGAATTTGGACTGTGCAGTGCAACCTTTGCTTTCTAGTCTATGCCTCCTCTCCATCCTTGTGGAGACTATCTTTTCTGTGTCTGGTACCCAGTTTCAACTGCACCTGGTACCTAGACCCTTTTATTCATTATATTACTAAGAACTGTGAGGCAGCTAGTTGTCATAAGACAACTTCAATCGACTCCCATTCACCAACCCTTCCTTCCATTCTCCATTCAATGTCTTTAGCTACGCAAATTCTCCTTCTGTAACATAGGCGATTTCATATGGCCCGAGCTAGTGCATTCTGAACTTCCTAAGATGTTTCAAGAACTTACTGTCATACACCAGTAATAGATCACCTTTCTTGAGTTCCTTCTTCTTGATGTACCTATCATGATAGGCCTTTTCTCTTTCCTTCTAAACTTACTGATGGAATCCTGCAATAAACCTATCTTCTTCTAGTTCAACCAACTGTGCAAGCCTCTCGTGAACAACACCGGTGTCATCCATGTCTGTAAAAGAAACAATTCTCAATCTCAGCACCAAGTATTCCATTGGGACAACAGCTTCAAGGCCATACACCAACTTGAGAGGGGTCTGCATTGTTAGTTTCTTGCAGGTGGTTCTATAAGCCCAACGTACTGTAGGTACTCTTAAATCCCAGTCATCCCTGTTCACACTACAAATATTCGTCAGCGTTGTCTCCAAGATTTTGTTGAATGCTTCAACTGTCCCATTTGCTTGTGGATGGTAAGGTGTGCTCTTCTGATGGTGGACTGCAAATTCCTTAGTCATGGATTCAAATCTCTTCTTGATGAAATGTGTGCCTTGATCACTCATAAGGATCTTGGGTCATCCAAACCTGGTTACGATGTCATCAAATATGAAGTGCGTAGATGTAGTTGCACTACAGTCCTTAACTGCTATGGCTTCATCCCATCTAGTCAAGTATTCAGTCGCAGTGATGATGTACCTTGCTCTTGTGCACTTTCCTGGTGGGTTTATGGGTCCCACAAAGTCAATGGCCCACTTCTCAAATTCTTGTAGGGTCAACTACAATGCTAATGGCATATCATCTCTTTTGGACAGTTTCCCAACCCTCTGGTATACATTGCGGGCTCTATCATAATCTTTAGCATCTCTGTGTAAGGTAGGCCACCAAAGGCCAGCTCGTAGAACCTTTTGTGTAGTCACTTTCCCTATGCAATGTCCTCCTGCGATGGCTTGATGAGCTTCTGTGAGGTTCAATGATCGCTCTACCTACATAACACACCTCCTTAATATCTCATCAGGTCCCATCTTGTATAGCTTCCCAACTATAAGTGAAAATTCTATAGCAGGCACCACTAGTTGTTTCTTCTAGGGAATTATATACTCACTAGGTGTCATTCCTGTTGACAGGAACTGGACTATGTCTGCAAAGTGGACATCAATATTTCTAATTGCTAGCAGCTGTGCATCCAACAGTGTATCCTCCAAACTGGTGGGCTCTTCTCCATGTGCCAACCTCGACAAGTGGTCAGGACCTTTGTTCATTCTTCTTGGCTTAACCACAAATTCAAAATCGTATTCCTGAAATAACATCAACCATATGCATATTCTCACCCCCAACACTGGCTTGTTGACTAGGTACTTCAACGTAGAGTGATCAGTAAAAATTTTGAAGTGTCCTCCCAACAAGTAGTGGTGAAATTTCTGCAGCGCATACACCATGGCTAATCCTTCTCTCTCTGTAGTGGTGTAATTAATTTCAGTTGTAGATAGATTCCTACTAGAAAAAAGATAACGGATGGTCTATATCCCCTTCTCCAGGTTGTGCTAATACTACTCCTAGGGAAATAGAAGATGCATCGACATGCACATGAAACTCCTTGCTCCAATCTAGGAAGACCAGAATAGGCGCAGTAACCATCTTTTGTTTCAGTGTGTCGAAGGTCTTCTGGCATTCTTCTGTGTAACTAAACTGGCAGTGTTTCTTCAAAAGTTTCTCCATCAGTGTTGTAATCTCGTCATATCCTTTGATGAATTTCCTGTAATATCCAGTATGTCCCAGCGTAGTGCGCATTTGTTTAACTAAAGTGGGAGGTGGCAAATCAACTATAATTGCAATTTTAGATGGGTCAACCAACAATCCCTGTTTGGATACAATATGACCCAATAAGACTCCAAATGGTGAGAAGAAGATGCACTTCTTCAAATTCAAAGCAATTTGACACTGCCTGTATTTGTCCAACATTAGCGTTAAACATTCAATATGATTTTTCAACAAACTAAAAACAATCCAGTCATAAAAATATGCTTCTAGAAATTTATGCAAAAACTCTTTGAAGGCTTCTACCACCACCCTGGAAATGATGGTTGGGGCATTCTTTAATCCAAATGGAATTAATGTATATTGATATGATCCCCATTCTGTGGCCAAAGTGGTCTTATGGCGATCCTCCTTTTGCAATATGGATCTAATGTTATCTTGAAAATCCATCTATAAAAGAATAGACCTCCTGGCCTCCCACGTTATCTAACACTTCGTCAGTGAATGGTGTAGGGAAAGGGTCATGCAAACAACCATGATTCAACTTCCTGAGATCTAAGTAGATATTGATCTCTCCCATCTTCTTGTATTGCACCACCATAGGGCTGATCCACTTCGACTCTTCGACAGGTTATATAATCCCTACTTCTAACATTCTGTCGAGCACAATCTTCACTTTCTCCTTATATTTCAGGTTCAATTTGTAGGGTTTTTGCTTGACTGGCTTCACATCTAGTTTTAAAAGTATCCTCATCTCTCTCATAGGTCNATCATCAGACGCAGTTGTCATATCTAACGCGCCCACACACACACATGAAAAGAATATAACACATACCCAACACACCAAAGGCCAGCTCTAAGAACCTTCTGCACAGTTTCTTTACCTGCATAATGTCCTCCTGCGATGCCTTCATGAGATTCTGTAAGGATCAACGGTCATTCTTCCTCCATAGCACATCTTCACAATATTTCATCCGGGCCCATTTTGTATAGATGTCCAACTATAAGTGAGAAATCTGTAGCACATAGTACTAGTTGTTTCTTCTATGTAATTGTATACTCACTATGTGCCATTCCTGTTGACAAGAACTGGACTATTTCTATGAAGTGGTCTTTGATCTTTCTAATAGCTAGTAGTTGTGCATCTGGCAATGTTTCTTCCAAATTAGTGGGCTCTTCTCCATGTTCCAACCTCTACAAGTGGTCAGGGCCCTTGTTCATTATTCCTGGTTTTACTATGATCTCAAAATCATAATCTTGAAATAGCAACAGTCATATGCATATCCTTCCCCCCAACACTGGCTTGTTGACTAGGTACTTCAGCACAGAGTGATCAGTAAACATTGTAAAGTGTCCTCCCAACAAATAGTGGCGAAATTTCTGTAATGAGTACACCATGGCTAATCCCTCTCTTTCAGTAGTGGTATAATTAATCTCAGTTGTGGATAGCTTCCTGCTAGAAAAGGCTAATGGGTGGTCAATGTATCATGTTCCTAGTTGTGTAACATTGCTCCCAATGCAATAGATGAGGCATCGACATGCACATGAAACTCCTTGGTCCAATCTAGGAAAACTGGAATGGGCACAGTAGCCATTTTCTATTTCAGTGTGTCGAATCTCTACTGGCATTCTTCAATCCAACTAAACTGACAATCCTTTTTCAACAGCTTCTCCATGGGTGTTGTAATCTGAGCATATCCCTTAATGAACTTCCTGTAGTAGCCTGTATGTCCCAACACAGTGCACAACTGTTTAACTGTTGTAGGAGGGGGTAGATCAACTATAATAGCGATATTGGATGGATCTACCAGCAAGCCCTACTTGCATACAATATGTCTTAACATAACTCTAAATGTTGAAAATAAAATGCACTTCTTCAAATTCAAAGCAATTTGACACTGCCTGCATTTATCCAACATTATCCTTAGACATTCAATGTGATTTTTCAACAAACTAAAAACAGTCTAGTCATCAAAATATGCTTCTATAAATTTATGCAAAAACTCTTTGAACGCTTTGACCACCACCTTGGAAAAGATGGTTGGGGCATTCTTCAATCCAAATGGAATTATTGTATACTGTTAGGATCCCCATTCTATGGAAAATGTGGTCTTGTGGCGATCTTCCTTGGCAATGTTGATCTGATGGTATCCTGAAAATCCATCTGTAAAAGAATATACCTCCTGGCCTCCCACGTTATCTAACATTTCGTCTATGAATGGTGTAGGAAAAGGGTCATGCAGACAAGTATCGTTCAACTTCCTGAGATCTACGAAGATCCTGATTTCTCTTGTTTTCTTTTCTTGCACCACCAAATGGCTTATCCACTCTGATTCTTCCATAGGTTCTATAATCCCTGCTTCTAGCATTCTGTCAAGCTCAATCTTCACTTTTTCCTTATATTTAGGATTCAATCTATAAGGTCTCTGTTTGACTGGTCTAGCATCTAGTTTTAAATGGATTCTCATCTCTCCCATAGGTCCTTTAATACCCTTGATATCAGTGAACTTGGTTGGAAACAAGTCCTGATACTCGTGAAAGAGCTCTGTAATCTTGTCAATGGTAGCAACATCCCAATAATCTCTGACATTGGCAAGTTTTGGTGTCTCCTCTGTTCCAATATTGAATTTATTGACCTTGATCAGTTGTCCAATAAATGGTAACTCAACTCCTGGTCCTTCCACATCTCTTTGGCCTTCTGTCTCTATGATGTTCACCTTCCTCGGATCATCGTCTTCATCAGCGTTGATGTTGTAACAGCTCTGCAGTTTCTGGAGGGGCATAGTCCATTCGTCCTCTTCTTGTTCCAAAGGGAGGCTATATGCATCTTCAAGTACTTTCTATTTCACAATATGTAATGCTTGGTCTACTGAGGGATATTCACTTTCAAATAAAAAGGTGGTTACAAAATTCTGAATCATACCTTCCCAATCTTCAGTGATGAGGCGCAGCTCCGCTTGAAGGTACCAGTTGATAGGTGTAGTGTCCAGCGTGCTAATGAATTTGTGCACCCACTGTTATTGAGGGACATCACCCCAGACTTCTTCACAGCTCTACACATGGTCCTTTGGGCAGCCTTGACCTGTGTACCTTACTTCATAGCTTTCTGCTTGTGCCGAGAATCGCACTGTCATCAGAGTACGACATTGTACCCAATCGGTAATATTAGTTTCGTGTGTCCTCCACCATCTTGTTGGTGTGGCCTTCAAGGCCTCATCCATTACCAACAACCTCTACTTTGTTGGTACACTTGCTTCAAACTATGATAGGAGGGCTTCTAAAGGGTTCATACCATCAAATGTAGGTAAGTTACTCACTGTTGTGCCGATCTAGCGAAATTCTCTGGTTAATCTAACACATCTTTTGGTAGATACTTCATACATCTAGTTTTTCCAGTTCTCCAGTGCTTCTTCTGAATCTGATGAACACACACTGTCACTTCGCCAGCTTAAGTTCTCGTCAGTTGTAGGATTAATGTAGTCTTGTTGTCTGGCTGTTAGCTTGTATATGTTTTATAGTGCGTATGCACAGTCTTCTTCTCTAATGGGTTTTTTGTATCGTTGAACTTCATCTGGATCTAAAGGTGTGATGACCCTCAGGCCTTCTCCTTCAAAATTCATACATATTTTATTTAAGTCAACAATAGTAGAGTTATTGAAGGCCCAATCAATTCCTAATAGTGCAGGATAAGGGAAATTGTCATCAACTATTTCAATTACCTCAAAATCTGCAAATGTTCTTATTCCATCAATGTCCACAGGAACATGCTCCAATCATCCAAATGGGATGATAGCTTGTTGGTTATCCATCCTAAGCCTGATAGGGGAATATATCAACTTCAGTTTCCCCATCTGTGCCCAGGTTTTCTTTGTCATGACATTGACCTCCGACCCTAAGTCGAGGACCACATAGTCTATCTCATATTCTCCTATTTGAGTGTTCAAATGTAATTCCTTGTTTCTCCTTCTCTTTTTACCAATTTGGTGTACTGACCTATTTAGTAAGGGATCTAACTTTCCTTGCTCATATTGTCTGATTAAATTTTGTAATTCTTGTACAACGCTTTCATATTGAATCAACTTAATACAAGTGTATAAAAATTCCATGAACTTGCTTACCTCTTTTCCTTCTTTTGGCGAAGTAGACTGATCAAATGCCAGAGGCATTCCATATTCTCTCACTTTTTTTCTTGTCTTTGATGCAGAGCCTTGGTTTTCTATGAATTCTTTCCTAGCTTCCTCAAACATCTGTCATTCTTTCTTTCCATCAAAAGTTGGGGTCTTCTCTGTAGCTTTCTGGATTCCTGAATCTTTTGTAGTCTTCCCTTGTGTTAGTCTGTCTTCTCCTATAACAATGCCTCCTCTGGTTATAAAAATGACTCTAGGGTATTCTCCGTGAGGTTCAACATAGATCAATTACACTTGTGGGTTGTACTGGGGTCCTTGTCTTTCCTGAATATTAGCTAGTAGTACAGAACAATATTCTATAACATGGTCAAACGAGTTGCAGTAGCTGCAAGTGGTACAAGGGTTCTGAAAATCCCTTGCATGGTGTCCAGGTTGTGCACAGTTATAACAGATGATCTGTCCTCGGTGTCAATCCATTCCTCCTCCTCGTCCTCTTCCTCTGAATCCACCGCGAGGATTGAAGTTTCCTCTCCCAGGAGAGTTGTACTGCGTAGCGTTTCCTTCTTTCTGTACTTCACCTTGGATCTTATATATGTCTCTTGACCTTTTGTGCATGAGATCATAAGCCCTACAATCCCTATCATCATGCCCTACAGACTTACAGAAGGTACAATACACATTTGTAAGTGTCTGAACATACTTTTGCATGTAGTAACACTCACCAGTACGATGTCTATTTCTGCATACCTCGCACCATGGTAAGGTGACTTGCTTCAAAGGGCTCGTGGATCCAGAAGCCAAGTATTCATTGAATAGAGAGAAATTTTCCTTGTCATGGCCTTCTGATCAGCATCTGACACACCAGATGTCTTCTCTTTTATCGTTTCCCTTTTCTTTCTTCATATCTTTGACCTACAGAGACAAATTAGTTAGCTGACTTAGGATCTGACTCATACCTAAGATGGATTCTCCCATAGGGGATGATTCAAGCTTCATGGCGATCTCCAATGCCTCAACCTACAAAACAATATTCTATTGCATTCGAGGAACTCTGATGTGTGGTAAGAGGGCAACAATGAACCATTCTTTTTTTTGTTCATTCAGGATCTGAAAAGTTAATCATCCTGTTAAGGTTTTGAATCTCTGATCGAATTCCCACATAGGTTCAACCACCTTCTACTTGATCTCTTTCAGCTCTATGATACATTTTGACTCGACTTAGGTTTCTTAAATTATGAAATCAATGTGTTCTTGATCTGATTCAATGGATTAGGATGTGAAATTCCTTGGATGAGTTTCATGTACCAACCCAGTGCATGATCTCTGAGAGTTGTACTGAATTGGGTTCTTTTGACAGCTTCATCTGTGAAATTCTTAATGTTCCATACAACTTCACAAAGGAACTAGTGATGGTCAGGATCGTCAGATCCATCTCCCCTAAAGATAGGAAGTCTCATCTCATCTGCCATAGATCTTCCTAGGGTTCCTGACTGAATATGTGGTGGGCTACTATGGACAGTGCTCTGGATGCTCTAGTGACTAGGATTACTTTGGTTGCTTAAGACTAAATCAAAAGGAAGGATAACAGTACTTACTTCGATGGTCTGTGTGGTTTCTAATTTTTCAGGTTTTCCTCGACGAAGTTCTTTAGCTTGTCCTTCCTCAGTCCCGACTGGTTCTGAATGTTCTTTGTCTGTCAAATCTTCTTATTCTCTACTGTAGAAACCCTCCTCCCCATAGTTCTTCTTAAACAGGTTTGCAAGGTGGACCTCTCGAAACACTCTCCCACTGTGTGTATGTCCATCTTCTGTGTCGCTGTCATTCTCTTAATTCTTGAACATTAGCTTTTCTAGATCTGACCAGTCTACTGTATCTTCAAGATGTTCTTTTCATGCAATAGCATCTTGAGTCTCAACTTCATGAATCATAGAAATTTTCCTCTGGGTCCCTTGAAGAAATATCTTTCAGCCTGGCTATACGACTCTACTCTGTCAATAACAAACTCTATGATGTACCCTCTAATGGTACTATTGAACCAATAATCTACTGCTCGTGATACAGTGTTATTGTCTTTCTTGACCTTCTTGATCAACTCCGACGTCCAAACCACAGGAAGTCTGGATCGTATCTCGAACTGGGTATCGGATAATCTAGCTAGCCACTCATATAGCTCCTGATGGATCCCTCCAAAGAATATCTCATGTATATCAGTGAAGACATATCTTTCTAGCCAATCCTTAGCGCTAAGATTAGGGTTCTTATTCTGGGATTCAGTGAAGTCCTTCTCTTGATACTCTATCCACTTTTGAATCTTTGTATTCGATGGAAACCACCTTGACACTCCCTTAAAAGGAATCCAGTCCCGACAATGGAACCATTTGTTGGCACAGGGGCAGACCCAGGGTTCAACTCTAAGAGCACACCAACAAGCCCTAACTACTGGCCCTTTTTACAACACCTGCGAAGCAGATGCAGTCTCACCTGAAGTAGTTATGAGGGGGTTGCAGGATAAAGATGTCTACAACCAAGGGGAATATCAAGTGGATCTAACACAGGAACAACACAACATTCATATATCACTTATCAGATGGTCTACTCCATGCATCTTTCAGATCTACCTTAGAAATGAAATAACAGTATATGAATGAAAAATACAAAACAACAATCATACACAACACAAAATATATGTGGTTCACCCTCTCTCTAGAGCTACGTCCACATAATTGTGCTATATTATATTGAGGTAAAGCATACAGTTCTTGTCTGTGATCTTAGCTAGCAGATCTCCTTTCTTCTCCTCTCTTTCTCTTCCCCCCCTGTGCACCCATCTGCAGGGTTGATCTTCACACCCAGCTGAAGATCTTACAATACCAGAAGGCTCCCCCACTTAACACTTCTCTCTCATAATACAATAATCACTCACATCAACAATGACAAACTATCTTGATACCAACCCGACCCATCTCCTCTTGACCCCTATTTATACATTACAATATCTCACCGATAGCCTTAGGCCGAAACCTAGGTGTCCAAAACCCTAGATACCAAAACCCTAGGTGTCTAAAATCCTAGGTCAACTTGACCCATATTTTCAGGGCTTCGTCAGCCTATCTTTCCTTCCTTCTTGCGCGGTACTCCAAAGCATCCAACGATGGCTCTTTCTTCTTTTTGACTTGTCCACAATCCTTCTTCCTTGCTGATCTGTCATCCTTGATATCCTCATCCAATGGCTTGCTTTCCCACACTTCGCTTCATCTTTTCTTCTCTTTTTCTCACTTCAACCCAGTGATAATCACTGTGTCTTCCACAGAGTTCGTATTTTACCTCTTCTTCCTTGATCTTCACTTCCTTTAACAATCCAAGGCCAACACAAGGCATGTACATGTGGAGAAATCCATGAAAGCATGAGTTCACTAGTAAATTTGGGTCATTTTGTGACGACTCTTTCGATGTTATGTCATGGATATTGTGATGAATATTGGGTCTCCCAAACGTCACTTCACGTGTCGTGGAAAGTGTGACGAACCTGAAAAACGTCACAAGAGCGATGACTCAAGGAAGTTGTCGCAAGCCCAACAACCAACAGTTGGTGTCGCACAAGAGACAAAGAAGGGATATCATCGCAAGAGAGACAAAGAAGGGATATCGGCGCAAGAGTGACAAGGTAGGGAAATTGTTTCAAGCACGACAAGGAAGGGAAATCATCGCAAGAGCGAAAATGTAGGGATGTCATCGCAAGAGCGACAAGGTAGGGATATCATCGCAAGAGACACAAGGTAGGGATATCGTCGCAATAGTGACAAGGTAGGGATATAACCACAAGAGAGATAAGGTAGGGATATCATCGCAAGAGAGACAAGCTAGGGAGATCGTCGCAAGAACGACAAGGTAAAGAATCTTACGACGAATCAGCTATACTATCGATGAAAAGGCATCGTTGCAAGAGTGAGGACTGTAAGGATTATTGCGACGAATTAGCTATAATATCTACGAAAAATCTTCGTCGATAGTATAGCTAATTCGTCGCAATAATCCTTACAGTCATCTCTCTTGCGACGACATATATTTATTTAAAAAAAAAATGATGCTCTTATTCATAGTATTTCTATCACTTTGAAATATTCTTATGTAAACACAAGATTTTTAATGTGGTAATTTTGGTGTCTCATTATTAATAACTTGTTTTGAAATTTTATATTATTAGTACAACACAATATAAACTAAGGAAATTACTGAATAAAAAAAAATATAAAGGAAAAGTCTTTATATGGTAGAGACCCACTATCACTCAGATGAGTTCATCATGTCTCCCAATTTAGAAGCTGCCACCACCATTACAACTACCATTAATGCAAAAACTTCCATGTTCTTGACAAGTGATTTTACGACCATGGAGATTCAAAAATAAAAAGTAGGACTAATGACACTTTATAATTGGTTCATAGTGAAATTCCTTACAACATAATTTCTATAAAAATAATGAAACCACTAAACTACAATTATCATTTTTCACTTGTATACATCACACAAAGAACTTTTACACATTAAAATTTTTTTACAAAACTGGCAGACATTATACACAAAATTCTTGCAAATATATCCAATAAATTGATTACACACAATTTCTAAAATCTACAGTTGTGATAATACGTTGTCTACACAAAATTCTTGCAATGTATTCAATAGAGTGATTACACATAATTTCTAAAATCTACAGTTGTGATAATGAACTGTGTTTGTGATTGTTTCTCATAACCAAATATCCTTTTTTTTTGTTGAAATAAATAGGGTAGTTGGATACAATACACCCATTGACTCATCACTAGTGCATAATCCAATTTGATGTTATAATCCTTACAATAAGTCTTTAATCAGTTCGAGTAACACAATTTTTGTTCACCACATCATGCATCTCGAACCAATTGTAAGTTTTAGACTGATCAAAGTCTTTAGTTTTGATGGAAAACTACATAATAATAACATTCGTTACTAAAACTCCTTCAAGAAATACTGAAGATAATATTGGAGAGTAATTGTATCAAACAATTGTTTATTATTTTGTTCATTACATAATGCAAAGAAAAAGAAATAAAGAGTTTAAATTTGAAGTCCCTTCACCTAAATTTGTTTGTTTCTAAAAAAGATAGAGTTTAAACTTGAATTCCATTCACCTAAATTTGTTTGTTTCTAAATTTCATCTAGCTAATGGTAGTTGAAGTGGAAGTTTTTGAAGACTATTGAGTATTGTAAAAAAACCTAAATTTGTTTGTTTGTAAAATTTGTTGGAAGATTGGTTGTTGTCATTGATGTCAACCCTAGTCATGGGTTTTGGACCACAAGATTGATGAAGTTATTTGGACATGAAGGAAAATGAACATGTAGATACAACAACCATGGATGGATAGTATACATCATGCTCTTTCTGGTGGTATGTGGCACGTCACGTGGATCCTCATGGTTGAGGAGAAATGAATTTTTGAAGATGACAAAGTGAATTGTACATGTAGGCCCTGAAGACAATTAAAGAAAAAAATTACAAAATAAGAAAGTGTCAGGTCGGCCCTAATGTTAAAAGGAAGTGACATAAATGGTATAAATA
>JASDQU010208132.1:35291-49105 GCA_032191745.1 Picea mariana | reverse complement strand
TGAAGGAGGCACCAATCTCCTTGGATGAGCTCCAACTCAACAATGCTTGCAGGAACCAACCTACAACAACAATGTTTGCAGGCACCAACATGCAGAAGACAACAATATTGTCAACAATTTTGTAACATCTCTTTCCTTCCTTTACCTGTACAATTTTGTTTCTCTAGATTTGTTGTCTTAGCACTTTCTATTAGTTCACAATATGCATGATTTCAAATGTTCCTTTGACCTTTCACTTCCATCCACCCTTAGACATTCACAACCTTCTTCCTTTCATTTTTATGCAACTCGAGAACCTTCAATCCTCAGCCTTTTCACTCTCGAATACTCCAACCTCAGAGATTCTTCACATCTTTTTCACTTCACTTACATTTCAAAACAGTCTGGCATGGTTATTTATATCGACCCTGTTCCTCCAAGAGTTTGTCCACATATGAAATTTTATGGGGTTGGACCTAACTCCCTTTACTTCTTCCTCAAAATTGGGGTTCATAAATCCTTCGCATTCGACACACATACCTCCATGAAAATCGGTCTTGGTTCCCTTATGTTGCACGTGATCTTGTTCACTGGTCTTCAACACTCAACCACTGTCGGATCACCTCTTAAATTAATCCTCAACTGTCGATCTGATCTCCTTCATATCATGACCACCAGGGTGTCGAAACACTAACACTGCCTCGACGCACAACAACCATTAGATATAAGTCTTCATTGAATTGTCACCATCGATCTGCGATTAGGTTCATCGGGACCAACGGGTCTATCAGGTCCCTGGGATATCCGGATATCATCCTATCAGCCTCTCTTCAACCCTCAAATTGCCCTCCGTCGGAACCCATCCGTTCGTAAATAAATCCAGTTCGACCAAAGCCTCTCTGATGGCACATATTTAGACAGATCCAACGATCCTCGGATTCTGAGATTAATGGCTCCAATCACATTGGTCCTTCAACCTGCATGATGGTTATCTCTCGTCCTTTAATCTATTCATGGGATGGCCAGGTGGGGTCCACGGTAGATCTACGACTGAGAATGCATCTCTCTTGCATGCCGACCTACGGTCTAGATCGTTCCTCGGAGCTTCTCATCATCAAGGTACTCCCACTCCAATGACTCGTACTCCGACGTATCCAATGATCCTCAGAGTCAACATCCATTAATTACACAGGGTTAACCATCACATTAATCAGGCGAGATACCTTTCAAAAATCTAAGATAAAAGTACATCAATAAAGAAGAAATAAACCTTACAATTATTGTTCTAAATACCTCACCTCTCCTATGTTAATGGGGGCATGTGTGTCCCTCGAGCCCTAGTCAATAGTCTCACTCACCATAACTTCTTTCCTCTCCACCTCTTTGACTCTTATTGATGTTGATTAATAAATATTTTTACCTACAAACAAGAAAATATTCTAATGAATAGGAGGTGTTCTTACACTCCTCCTCTACCAATTTTGGGCTCTCTAATCATACCATCTATCAAAAATTAAGTATATCTTTATATTTTATGTACAAGAATACAAGAGTGCACACATAATTATAATTACAACCGAGGTTGGAATTTCAAAACTAAACGACCCATCAAATTCTATACTTGTTTTCCTAGGTTCAACCAAGATTATTAACACTTTGGAAAAAAAATAATTAACTATATTACAAGCAAACTGTTTTGTGATGAACCATTCACCCTTCAAATTCCATCCCTAACCCAAGTAGTTGTAATGAGTGTCATATACAAGATCCACATCATCATAAACCTTGTCATGAAAAATTCACCCATCAAATTCCATCCCTAACCCCCGTCAAATTCCATCCCTACCCCAAGTAGTTGTAATGACGTGTCATTACAATGTACACGTCATCATAGGCACCCGTCAAATTCCATCCCTAACCCCAAGTAGTTGCAATGGCGTCTCATTTACAAGGTACACGTCATCATAGGCATTATTCATCAGCATTACTTCATATGCAGGTCACGATATCACCATCCCGTCATGACCACCCGCCGCTTATCCCGTCGACATGCTACCGACAAAGAATGGTAAAAGTCAAAACATGTTCACGTAAAGGTAGTGAAATGTAATTATGTTTCTCATGAAAAGACGCAGAAAGTGTTTGTTCACATCACATCTTCCCCACAATTTTTTCGACCAATCAAAACCAAACGACGAAATTTATATCCACGTTTTATTTTTTTAAATTTGAGAAAATAAAAATTTTATTGGCTTCCTCGGTTAGGTCTTTTAACGCCGGAAGGCCAATTCTAAAGTCAGATATTAAATTTTTTTTTTTTCGTTTTACGGGCCACTATTCCACTCGATGGTATTGGGCGAGTCATAGATTTGAACAGCCGAACATCCTCACACAGAGGGTGGAATTGGAAGGGCAAATTGTTCGAAGCAATTTACCCGTCTAAAACGACTAAATTTTATTTGTTTTTCCTATCTGTCAATTTTCTTATTTTTTTAAACGGTTAGAAACGGTATTGGAGTTGTAAAAATCTTCAAATTTGATTTGAAATTTCCATTTATGTTCATTTGATTTTGATTTTAGTAATTCATTTGATTTTGATTTTATGTATTTACTAAAAGTAGTTTTAGTAATGACTATAAGAGATATTAGTTTTTTTTATTATTATTATTTAGGTTGAAATTGTCTTTTAGTCATAAAGTAAGACTTAAAATCATTGTCGACTCACTAAGTTTTCATATTCCTTGGATTTGAGGAAATGGGTTAATGGCCCAAGACCCAAAGATATCTAGTAGGAGTACGAGTCTATGCTCTCATGAATCCCCAGTGGGTCATTTCAAATGGTGTGTTTTTTCTTGAATAATAGTAATGAGTTAGTGGACATTTGCAGATAGTAGCTAGCGATGACTATTCTCATTGGTGGCTGACAACTGAGTTATGATAGGATTTGTCACCTTCAGGAAAATAATAATAATAATGATAATGATAAATAAATGAGACTCCTTATCTGTAGGGCAATTCAAAGAACATAGGTGTCGAGAATATTAGTGGAGGCCATTAGTTGGCTCCATTTATAGGTGGTTGGTCCTAGTCTTATTGTATTTAGAACATGAAATGATGAAGATAGGTAGCTTTAAAAGTGGCAATGGGACATAAGAAAAAGGGCAACAAAATATTGCCACCGTAAGAAAACTAGACAAAAAATCACGAGGGCTCAAGCGAAGGCAATGCAAGGATCTTGGAACTACCATAGCCATTTTCTAGAGGATACTAAGAAAAAATAGACAAGGTGGGGAGGAAGGTTAGAAACAAAAGAAGAGAGACACCAAATGAAGAATTGGAAGAAGAACTTGGATTCTAGACACAAGCTTTTCTATATCAAGAGATATTAAGGTTTTCAGAATGATAGAACTATACTAGACCAACAAATACCTCATAGCCTAGGTTGTAGATGGGAAAGGGGAGCAACGACAAGAAATCATTAGAGACATCACTGCATAAGAAGTTTGATGCAATTTGCAGGGTTGTTTTCAACCTGCAAATAGTTGTGCCAAGAAAAGAGGAAGACTAGCAAGCTCTAGTGATAGTTGAGGATAAGACTGCTACTACAAATGGTACCTCATCCAACCCCATCAAGCTAGACGAGGAAGATGAACACCCGATTGCAATCCAAAAAGGCTAGATTCATTTCTAATTCTATGTGTTATGATGATAGCTAGATGCTACATACTTAGACATAGTTTTAGTTATACTTTGTGTAGTGATAGTGTAGTCAAAGGAAATTGTCCTGATCCAAAATGTTATGTGTTCTCAAACTAATGTTTTTAGGATTTCCCTCTACCCAGTGTCCCTAGTAACAAGTTAGAGGTAGTTTTGCTTGTACATTTATTTTGTGCCATATTAATATAGAACCACCTACCTTAATATATATATATATATATATATATATATATATATATATATATATATTAAAATTAAATTTTAATTCTAATTAGCCTATTTTGTAATTACAATTATTAAATGTTATAAATTTGTGATGAAATAAGTTACATACAATTTTTTTTATCATTAAATATGGATGGGATATATAAAATATATGGTATTTTTTATTAAAATAATATTTTTTTATAATTTGTAATTACAATTATTAAATGTTATAAATTTGTGATGAAATAAGTTACATACAATTTTTTTTATCATTAAATATGGATGGGATATATAAAATATATGGTATTTTTTATTAAAATAATATTTTTTTATAATTTATAATATGAAGAAAAATTTTTTTTAAAATGTATTAATTATCATAACATAAAACAAATTAATATAAATTAATATTAATTCTTAATGTTTTAAAAATCAAAAGATCTTTTTGCTAATATAAAAAATAGTGCAACATATTTTACACAAACTCTAAGATAATGTGGTTGTGAAATTCAAATGAATGGTTTAAAATTTATATAATTATCAATTATGATAAATTTGATCAATTTGATAGGGAAATTTTTTTTTTTTTTTTTAATTAGTTTACTTATATATTAATAGTATACAAAAAAATGTCACATTCAACCTTGTTCGATGTTTATCAAAATAGAAATCAAGCATCATATAGTACTTCAGCTTCAATAGCTAGATGTATGAGA
Source organism: Picea mariana (assembly GCA_032191745.1). NCBI lineage: Eukaryota > Viridiplantae > Streptophyta > Pinopsida > Pinales > Pinaceae > Picea > Picea mariana. The sequence continues at coordinate 44,486 of JASDQU010208132.1, read as the reverse complement.
GAGTTTTTATGAGCACACACACACATACATTGAAAACATAACAAGAAAAACACGAACCTACAAATAATAACATCCACAGGTCTAAGTAGGAGGTGGCTTGGTTGGGCCCAAATGACTGGAGGTGTCATGCATCTTGGTCTTACCTTTGGTGTCAACCTCCATCTCTTCCTCAAGAAAAATTGGGTTGGAATTGATGTTTGGGGAGCTTGGGGTTCCTACTACCTCAACATATTCTTTCTCATTGTTAGAGCCCCAATTTGTGACTTTAAAACTGATTCCAAAAGAAACTCTACATAGAACGGTGAATATTTCTTTAGTTGCCTAAGACTATCCAATATTTCATCCTACTTGACTTTATTGACTTTTGTATCCTTCATTGATAGAGCAGTGATGGTTTTGGCCCTCCGGTAAAACTCCATAGATCTAAAAACTTTTGTGTCTATGGATCTGGAAAAACTTGTGTTAGAAACCCAGTCATGAAATTCCTTCTTAATTTGATGTTTTGAGGTATGTGCACACATTTTCCTATGCTTATTCACTTACATGTCAATATTCTACTACATTTCTAGTGGAGTGTTCCTTTGAAAGAGATTTATGGCCTACTTCGCAGACCCTTCTTCCCTTGTGTCGAGGGAGAAACTAGGTGCTTGCCTTAAGGGAGGAGGCTTGGGAGAACCTCTCTTTCTCATACCCTGCACACTAGACTCTTGGAAACCTTGAGACATATGTTTAGTCATGGGGAAGTTAGGGTTGAGTCAAGACAGAGAGGGAGACGCAAAAGATTCATGGTCTGAGGTAAGGCTGGGATGGAGACCATTGAAATGAAACACATTCAAGCATAGAGAAGAAATAGAGGAGGGGTGTCTACTAGTTGGTTCTAAACCCAAGGTCGAAAGGAATGAGAAGAAAGCACAAAGAACTGAGTGTTGCCCACCAGACATAAAAATCAAACCAGGTGAAAGGATAACCCACCCAGAAGGCCAGAAACAATGACAACAACTACCACCCAATATAAGGGTTAGGTAGAGGTTAGCAAAAAACTAACTAGTATCGGCAAAGAGACATCTGAATTGGATAAATAACTAGTCCTTCCTAGAATAGTTACCGAGTCCGCACCCTTGGGAGAACTGAGAGGCGGGACCTTCCCTTCAAGCTTAAAAACCTAGATTCCACTAGAAACCATAATCTTCCCTATATGCATAATGAGCATTGCCTTATAGAATAACCAAAAAAAGTGGGTGCTTACTATCACAGTAAGGAGAACACTAAACTACTGAAGATATTTTCCACCTTCCCTCACAATCACCATTAACCTCGCACCAAACTGACATACCACGTAATGAAGCTGAATGTCCTAGCTCGTACCTGAACCTAAGTTGTTTGAAGGTCGACGAGACATTTGTCACACCTCTCCCGTGTCAAGTGGTAGGGGCATATGGGCCTCGGTCAATCATCCCATCCAAGGGAATTGGAAAATTTGCTTTCATTTAGTATTATATAGTATAATATAATAATTCATAACTTCTTGTATGAAGAAAAGGAAGATGCATTATATAGTTTAATATGAAGGAGATGTGTAATGTTCATGTTTAAAGTCAATTTGACTAGTTGCATAAGTTGGCCCAATATAAATTTGATGATAACAATGAGATGATGGTTACTATGTACCAAGACCAACTTTGATTTATCAGACCTTAAGAAAAAATGATAAGAATTAATTGGTTTGCTTTAACATTTTGTTTTTATAATCGAAATATTGGAGATAATATTTCCTAAATCTCCCTGGTTTTGATGAGTTCACAAGTTATGAAGATGAGTAGTGTTACAATTATTTTGACTTTGAGATCTAATGTAATAAGTTCAGAAGTTATGAAGATAAGTAGTGTTACAATTATTTTGAATTTAAGATCTAATGTGAGCATTGATGGGACCATGAAATTATATCATTTTTACCTATTTATTTAACACTTTTGATAATCTTTAGTCTAATAAAACTAATTATGATCTTCATAAATATCACTTTCCACCTATCCGAGATACCATTTCCATAAAAAGGTAAATGTGGATTGCATTTTCAATCTTTTCTTGTTTATATAATAAATATTAAAATATAAATAAGGGTTTTTAGTTACAATGTAAATAAAAGTTGCTAGATGCAAATCAATTCAAGGTTATTATTGATCATAGAAGGATTAATAATGATCATTCTCCAATGGATCAATGAGGGAAAATATTAAAGGAACAAATCGAATTTATCAGTTGAAGTACATAGGTGGATAGAGCATGAGCAGGGGAACAAAACAAGGAGAAGTTTTGGGGTGCATTTATCCATGGCCACAAATCCAAATATTTCAAATCATGGACCATTAGCATTATGGTATCTTGGGCTATGAGTTCCCTTTGAAAACACAACACACTTTCAATGCACAGTTGGTTATTTGGCCATAGACTTAGGGTTTTTGTAAATACTTTTTATTACAAATTGTTATGTACAGATTCACATTCACAACTATAAATACACAATACCACTCTCATGTTTGGGATATAGAGCTATATTATTGAAATAATGGTCGAGTATTTTGTAAAAAATCTAAATATTTTCAGCCATATATATCCAATATATATCCACAGTTTTGTTTTGTGTCTATAAGTGATTGCTAAGTACTGTAGCTGAATTTTGTGTTTTACTGAGCCTTTTTTGAGTTGGGCCTGCTTCAAAGAGGTACACGGTCATTTATATATACCTTGTTTATATTTTATTCACTTCATAAAAAAAGGTTTATACTTTATCTCTTTTGTTTATAATTATTTTCTTTAAACATACATGTCTACATTGCTACTAGATTAGTTTTATAGTATTATATGTGTGCATTTAAATTTAGTTATTTTCAGATTTGATTTTACAATGAAATGATTGTAGATTTTTGTTTTACAAAATAGAGCTTGTGAGGAAACATGTTGTATTTCACAACAAAGAGTAGAAATTTGTCAAACCAAAGACAATCAGAGTAGTGAACTTTAGTTTTAGTTTTCATTTTTACAACTTAGTTTTATTTTGAATAAAGCAGTTTATCTTTTTTTATTAGGCATGATATAAAAACCAGTCAATCTTCATATTCTTAACTATGTGTATATGGCACTGGTGTTTCATAAGTTCAATACACACTCTCGTTTTGATAATTAAATGAAGTCTTAGAATAGTTGTCCTTTAAAAAGACATATTTTAGAGATGTATTTTTTGACGTCGTTGTTTGGGAAACACTAAAAGAATTAATAATATCCAGTTTATATTGATTTAGGAACCCTGCAACACTACTTTTAAATGCATATAGGAATGAATGCATGGGAATAGAGATGGTAAAATGCAAAGACACATTCACTACATGATCTCTATAGTGTAAAAACCTGCCATTTTCACCATAATATTTTGTTGTGGGTCTATATTCCACTAAATTCACAAATCATTATAGTTTAGGATCCATGAATAGGGAAAGAGATTCCAGAGGAAGTTTTTGTGGTACAGTAAGAGCCACCCAAGAAGCTAACACATTGACAAGAAGAGGGGGAAGAAGAGGAGGAAGTACTTTTGTAAGTGAACAAAAATATCATGTGGAAGAAGTAGCATCCAATTTGGAAGAAAACTCTCTAGATTATGTTGAACTAAATACTCCCAAATTACCAATCATAAATGAGAACCTTATATTTAATCTACCTCAGAAGAATCCATAACCTTTGGAGGACCTGTGAATGTTTTTGGAAAAATCCCTTATTCTTTATGGTTGGAGAATAAGGAGAAGAAGGTGAAGGATCACTTCCATAGAATCTTGTCGCGTTTGAATTTCCTATTAGGGATACAGAGGGTACGACCCAGATTAAAAACATACCACTTGCTGCTTTACCCCATTTCCATGGGCTAAGTAGTGAGGAATCATACACATTTCTCTTTGATTTTGATGTCTTATGATGCAATTATGACTATTGATCCGATGCCCAAAAAATAAAATTGTTTCCAGCTACCCTAAAATATTAAGATTTACGCTAGTTCATGGGGTTGGGTGGAAATTCTATACAAAATTAGGAAGGTATGAAACAAGCTTTCCATAAAAAATTTCAGGATTATTTCCAAGCTATGGATTTATGAGGAGAAATCTTCAAGATGTCTCAAAAGGAATAAGAGAGTCTGGAAGATTATGTTGAAAGATTCCAATATAATCTTAGATGATCCAAACCAACATCAATTAGATATGAACACACTACAGACACTTTTTATTAAAGGTATCTGAGATGAGTGTTTTGATCTTTTAAATTTGATGGGGGATAGAGATGTTTCTCAACTACCATATAATACCATTTGTAAGTTATGTAAACAATATTCAATAGGTAATAATAAACAAGGAAGGGGGTCTCGGGAAATCCTTTCAAGGATTAGTAAATCCTCAAGGAGTGTAGTTACTCAAGTTGAAATTGGGAATTTGTTAGATAATTTTAAAACCAACATCTTTAGTTCTCTAAGTTCCCAACTAGATACCATGAAAATCAAGAAGAAGAAACATAAAGAAACATTACCCTTGGATATATTTTGTCCAAAATGTATTGAGAAGCACCCATTTCGTGAGTGTCCCTTGTATAGTGTATAAATTTGTTCTATTTGTGAGTAGGACCATGATACAAGAAATTGTCCTTCGCTACCTAGAGTAAAAACAATTGATCAAGGAACAAGTGAAGGAGTTGAGCATCTTTGTATTATAAATCAAAAGAGACCTTGGCCAAATCATCTATCAGGTATTCATCCAAATCCTTCTCAATCTTATAATGTCCTTTGGGCCAACCAACAAAACTTGCAAAACCCCTTTGCCACTTGGTATCCACCGGCATCATGGCCACAATGGACCCCCCAAGGCCAAAACCAATATTGGCAACAAGATTGGCGAGGTTATTTACCTTATGGAAATATGTCACAACAACATCCATAATATTTTACTCCTTAACCACAACTTTCCTTTCAATAGGAACAACCTCAACCACAATTACAATTTCCACCAACCCAACCACCTCAAAGGCCAACTCAAATTCCCACCCAACCCATTCCTAACCCAAATAATGAAGTAGCTCAGCATGTTGATTTACCTAGTTATTCAACGTATTTTATCTCTCATGTAGATCTTCAAGATATTCATCTCTGATCAGGGAAGGTAGTTAATCTAACTTCTCCCATCATTGAGGAACAATATGATGGGGATAGAGTTGTTCAACCAGATAACCTAACTTCTCATATCATCCTAGAACATGATGAGGAGGAGAAAGTTGTTGAATCAAATAATCCAACTAATAAATCTTCTTGATAGAAACAAGTTGGTTCCCCATAAAAATAAGATCAACCAAGTCATGTTCAAACACCCCCATATCTTGAAAGGTTAACCATTGAAAAATCATTAAACAATATGAATTTGATTTTCTTAGGGAATTGAAAAATGTCCATGTTAAAATTCCTTTGTTCTAGGACATAAAATATGTACCAATCTATGTTAGAGTTGTTAGAGAATTATGTTTGAAGAAACCAAGACAAAAATGAAAGAATCCTCCAATACTTCAAGTACTTGKTCATTTAGTTGATTTGATGCTTGGAAACATAATTACTACTAAGTACATAGATCCATGAAGTCCTATTGTAGATGTTCACATTAGTAACATTTGAATCTCAAATACTCTAATAGATCTCAGAGTTACTATGAATATCATGAATAAAGAGACAATGCAAAATCTTCAGTTAAATAATCTTCATCAGACCACTGTTGTTCTCCAATTATTAGATCGATCCACTATACAACCTGAAGAAATTTTAGAAGATGTAGTTATCTCTGTAGAATCATGGGACTATCCTGTTGATTTCATGGTTCTGCAACCCAAATCAAATCTTGGGGGATACCCCTTGATTTTTGGAAGGCCTTATTTGGCCACAACTAATGCCCTTATTGGGTGTATATTCAAAGATATGACTATCTCCTAGGGTATTTCTACTAAGAAACTTACAGTGTATCCACTTGCTAAACCAAGTCCTTCTCATGAAATACCTATATGGATAGGAATGGGGATAATGACGATGACAAAGTTCAACAAGTCTTTATGATTGAACCAACTCTTTCCTTTAAATAAAATACTTAAGATGACTGTATTTGTGATCTTATCACTAATCCTTATGTTATCACCTAAAAATGCTCACCAAGCAATACAAGAAATCACCGGAAAAGTCATCAGTTCAATACATAAAAAAGGCATACTCAGTGATACGATTTTTATGAGCAGAACTAAATGAATACAGATTATTAACAGGTGCTTAACAAAAAATAACAGAGATATAGTAAAACTGGTTTTCTATTCAATAATGAAACAAGCTAAAAACTGTAAAATGCAGCGGAAACAAGCTTGTTGGAATGGTGGCGGCTTATCTCTGAGAAGAGATGTGACGGTTGCGCTCATTCGCAAGAAGATGATTACAATGAGGCTTTGAAGGCCTTTTTACAATAATTAGGATTTTCAAAAACCCTAGACATCCAAAAACCTAACCCTAGGAGATGAAGCGCCAAAAATCACGTGGGCCTCATTTGGGTAAGTTAGTACATCAACTTCCCAGGGTCGTAACTTTTGCATACGATCTCCGTTTTAGGAGTATGATAGAATGTTAGAAAGGTATCATTGAGGAGATTCATTTTAGGCACAATAATGAAGGATTTTACATATTTCAAACCTATTTTCCCAAAAAACATCATTTAGGGCCTCAAAACGGCTCTGGAAGTGAAAACTGCTAAAAATAGTAAATTATCAAAATTGCCAAAAAACTGTTTTGAGCCAGTTGGAAAAGCTGGGTGGCCACCGATATCCATATGGATCAATCCTCCCTCCTTAGGAAGCAACGGTCTCCATTGCATTGAGGTCCCCCATTAGATGAGGAAATTTCTATTGAATTTAGCCCTGGGTGAGCCACTTGCCTTGGTGCAGGAGCTGCCCTGCTTTGACGACTCGATAAAGTTGGATCCTTTGTTGTCAAGTGCCCTTGATCTGTGTGTCCACAATCTGATCATTATATTCCTATTGTATGCAGTCAGGGTTGAGCTCTGTTGGTGTCAGTTGTTCTGCTACTTCTGAGGTGTCCAATAATGGTGGGAAATAAGGGCGAAGGAGATCCATGTTGAACATTGGGTGTAGACCAAGGAAAGAAGGAATGTTGAGCTCAAAAGAATTATCCCCCATGACCTTGGTGATAGTGTACGACCCATAACAGAGTGGGCGAAGCTTCCGATGGGGTCCTTTAAGGCGTTCTTTCTGCAAGTGCAACCAAACTTTGTTGCCCACTTGAAACTGATGTGGCACTTGATGTTGATCATGGCGTTGTTTGTACTTGTCATTGGACTTCTGTAGGATATCCTGAACCTGTTGGCAGATGTGCTGGATCCACTCAATGAACTGGGTGGCTTTGTTAGCTTCAGTTGGAGCAAGAGATGAGTCGGTCGAGGTGACCTCAAGGGGAAGTGCAACATCTATGGGACCCAATGGTTGGAATCCCAACCCCACCTAAAAGGGGTTGTGGCTGGTTGAGATATGTAGGGCATGGTTGTAACTATGTTGGACATAGGGAAGGCTCTCATCCCATGTGTGAGGGTTCTTTGAATTATACATGCGAAGGATATGCACAGTCATTTGATTTACAACCTCGGTTTGGCCATCTGTCTGGGGGTGGAAGGCCGTGGATTTGGTGACTTGGTGTCCAGTAGTGACCGGAGGCTCGACCAGAATGTGATGAGAAATCAACTGTCCCAATCTGAGACAATGGTTTGTGGTATTCCAAAATCTACCCAGACTCGTTTAAAGAAGATCTTGGCAATGGCCTCTGCTGTGATGTTCTTCTTGTAGGCAACTAGAATTTCCATCTTAGAAAAGCGATCAACAACCACAAAAACACAGTCATTTCCCCGCTTGGTGGATGGGAGGCTCGACATGTAGTCCATTGATATGGATTCCAGTGGCCTATCAAGAGTAGGAAGAGGGGTGTACAAGCCCTATTTCTTAGTGCTCGGTTTGACAATAGCATAGGCAGTGCAGGACCTAATATACTTGTTGACCTCCTGTTGAAGTTTCGGTCAATAGAAATGTTTTTGCAGCATCGCCATTGTATTTTCGACACCAAAGTGTCCTACCACCCGACTGCAGTGGGCTTCCCATATCAGCTTCGCTCACTCCCTTGATGGAACACATATATGGCCCAGACGATACAACAACCCATCCTGAAGATGGAAATTATTGACAACTACGTTTGCACCCAACATTTGGTAGGTGGTGGCGAAGTCTGGGTCTATCTCATAGAGTTGGGGCCATCTAGAGGTCTCGTGGCCGCAAGAGTCTAGCACCGTGGTGAGTGCCACGACTGGAGGGCTGCTGAGGAAATCAACGACGCGATTGGTGCTTCCTGTTTTATACTTGATGTTGAGGTGGAATTGTTGCAAGTATGTGGACCAATTTTGATGGTGATCATTCTGCAATTTTTCCTGTGTCTGTATGAACTGCAGTGGCTTATGATCAGTGTGGATGAATGTCTCCTTCCCAAGAATGTAATGTCTCCATTGGCGGTAGGCTTGTACAATGGAGTACATTTCTTTTTCGTAAGTAGGTTACTTACGGACAACATATGAGAGTGTCTCACTATGAGAGGCCATGGGGTGGTCGTGCTAAGTGAGAACGACGCCCATAGCATAGTCTGAAGCATCTATCTCGATCTCAAAGGGATGCTACATGTCTGGTAGTGAAAGTGTTGGGGCTAAACACAAGCGCTACTTCAAATCATTGAACGCTTGTTGTTGGGACCAACCCCACACAAATTTCTCCTTACCACCACCCCTGTTTATTTGGCTGAGGGACCATGCAATATGGGAGAATCCCAACACGAACTTGTAGTAGAAATTGGTAAGGCTCAAGAAGCTCTAAAGCTCAGTGAGTGTGGTTGGGGCTGGCCAGTCACAGATGACTTGGATCTTGGTTGGATCCACATGTACGCCATGATGATCAATGATGTAGCTCAGGTAATGGACCTTATCCACATCAAAGGAGCATTTTTCCAAGTTGGCGTATAGCTTGTGCTGCCACAGGGTGTGCAAAACCTGTTGAATATGCTGCAAGTGTTCGACCCAAGTCTTGTTGTAAATG
>JASDQU010208131.1:65911-77980 GCA_032191745.1 Picea mariana | reverse complement strand
GGGGGGGGAGGGGGTGAACTAGTAATAGATATTTTTAATCCTTTTAACCACAGTATGTAAGTGTTATTTATATTTATGATCAATGTAAAATTATCATCTAATAAGTGCAGAGTAAATAAACCATAAAAAATGAGCAATCACACACATGCACAATACACCAATATTTTTTACGTGGAAACCCAATGCAGGAGAAAACCACATAATGATTTTTCTTATATGTATTTAAGAATTACACTCATTGAAAGCACCAACTTCCTTTGTTCTCTAGCTACAACTGGAAGGAGGCTCTGACCCCCTATATTTTCAAGCTACAACCTGAGGGAAGCTGCAACTCCCCAATTCTTTGGCTACAACCAGAAGGAGGATACAACCCCCTATGTTCTCTGACTAAAACTGGAAGGTGGCTACAATGACCTATCCTTTCCCCATCCTGCCGCCATGAAATATAAGTGAAATGATGAAACCACTGCCACACTGTCACTGTGAGATATACCACTATAAACCTGTACCAATACGTGCCAACAACCTGTAATCAACCTGTGCCACTGTCTTGTAACCAACTTGTACATGTACTCAACCTATGCCAATCAAAATCCAACATGTACACGACTTGTTTGTGCTGCAACACACGTATGTATGCTCCCTTTATATACTGCAGCCCACGTGTGTACGCATCCTTTCTATACTACAACCTGTGTACGCCTTCTGAAAACTAGGGTTTTATCTTTCCTGAAAAACTCTAACCCTTTTCTGCCTTTGTCACATCAACCTACAACCTATCATTGTATCCAGACTGTGGTTGTGCCCTATGCATACATCCTTATACAAATACCTTAACCAAGTGCATCTATATCTCTCTAGTAATGTGCCATACATGTGTGTATAATCATGAACCAATGTAATAACCCCCACATGGAATATACATCAACCTTATTGATATAAAACCTCTTAATACATCAACCACTTCACAACTACTTCAAAATACAAGCTCTCAACCATGAACCACAAAAACCCTTATCCATATACCAAGAAATACAAGATGTGCCTCAACACTAACAAGATGTACCGATGATAAATATTGATTATACCAGCATTGTATTTATGTAGATATGAATTATACAAAAATTCCCATGCAGCCAATAACCTCTATAGGGAAAATACTCAAACCCCCTTAACCATTTCTCATGTAGAAAAAAAAATCCAACTACTCATAGAAATAAGACATACCTTTTGAAGCTATAGATAGATCTAATGTACTTGATCACCGTAGACCTTCCTAGGAGCTTGCTTTCAGACTCTAGAGACCATACATTCTCATATTCTCAAGTTTTTATGGCTTTACCCTCATGTACATACCTTATTATACTGTCAGCCTACGTACGTACACACCCTTCTCCATTGCATCTATGTACACCTCAAAATCTAGGGTTTTTTAATATTTTTTGTAATTCTGAAACTTTCATCGTCAACCCTTCATGCTAACTCAAACTTGCACAACTTCAGATGTATCAATGAGTACTTGAAATAAACCTTACACAATAATATATATTCAATGTGCTCAATAGGTGATAATAAGAGAGCCTTGTTCTCTTATTTATAATTCCATGTAGCTTCTTCAAGGGGTTACCTTCTAACAAACTTAACTCAATTTCCTTGTTTTAGGGATAACCCACTTCTAAGCACTTTTCCACTTCTAACCCACTTTGCTACAAATAGGAAATTCTCCACTTCTAGTTGCAACTAAATAATTTTTAATTATTTTCTTATTTCAACAACTTAATCCATGATTAACTCCCAGTTTCACCCACTTGACTAGTCAACTTTTTCTAGGAGCTTCTAGAATAATTTGACTTCTTTGACCTTCTAGATAATTCATGAGGGTTCTCCAACTTCACAAGGCCATAACTCTCTAAATGTGAGGAACTATGATATATTCCACATATCACTGGAATTGGCATGACATGTACTATCTATCTATACACAAATTACTATCACACATTAGTATGCATTGAATATTTTATCATTTCCTATCATTTATCATTTTAAAATAACAAAACTTATTATAACTTACCAAAAACATTTTATGATTATAAACTTAGTTATAAAAATGTATGATGATGACGATGGTGATGTTGGTTAATGTCCATTGAGACCAATATTGGTTTATTGGACTTGGTTTGCTTTATAAGTTTTTTTTTGTGCTTGAAAAACTTTAAGAGAAACATTCCTAAATTACCATAGTTTTGATGAGTTAAAAGGATAGGAAGGTTGGTATTGTAACACATATTTTGAAATTGTGATCTAATATGAGTGTAAGTAGAACATTCTAAGAGGAATTTTTTTCATATTTGACCCTCTTGTTGATCTACATTCATTGATCAATGTTGATACATACATATCCATCCTTAATATTTTTCCTTTTCTTCCTTTGTTCCTTGTATATTCTTTACTGAGTCATTTTTCTCTTTGAAATGCAGGTTGCAGATCATGCTACCATCAAGTCCCTAGGTTTGCAAACCCACAAGTCTATACTTAGTCACTTTTCACGAATCCAACACTTAGTTGTTTTTATGTGTTGCAGGAGTCCCGTTGCAGGAGACCAATCCATCCATGTCCCGTAAATACTTGTGCCCCACAAATTGCAAATGAGTAACATTCAGAATGACCCTTTCTACTTCCACGTCATGTAAATTGCATTGCTTACCTTTCCATACTTAGACAATTCTTTTGAATGCAGATACGAGACAACATTCCTCTCCATTTACCTTTTCCCTTGTTGCCCATGTCCCACAACCCACAATTTCATGTCCTCCAGAATGACCCATCCACTTCCGCGACCCACATAACCAAATTTTACTTATACTTAGTTTATTTTACCATTGCGCAAGAGTCCTTTCCTATTTTATTCTTGACTCTTCATGCATGTGTTCCACATCTTGCAATCCCTCACTTATCATTTTTCACTTTCCATTTCCCACTTTGCACCTCCATACTTAATCATTTTTTCACATTTTCCAATATCACATCACCATTCCCAATGGAATTTACTTCCCCTCCACCATGCCAACCTCCACTTGTGTGAACCTAATATCGTTATTAAAGTGGCAAATATTTCGTAAAAGATTTGTAATAATTTCACAATCTGACCGTGCAAATTAGCAACTTTGAAATAAGATTTATAACAACTAGTAATCAAGGTGATACATGGTAAATTTAATCAAGAATTAAAACACTATGCTATAAAAATGTTATGCCAAAAGGAGCGCCACCTAGTCGCAAAAAGGGAAATCAGTGTAAAGACATGTCAAGTAGAAGAAACAACTTGTATTGTAGAGACACACTTAACACTCTTGGACGAGAAGACCATCAATTTCAGTGGTTGCAAGATTACAAGTGGTACTTGGATATTTCCCCCACATATAAGGAAATAAATAAGGTTTGGATTTTAGGAATACCATTGGATGATTGTGTGCCCAAGGTGAGGGACTTCAAAGAAATGATTCTCTGGTGCACAAATAAGTTCGACACAAAAAGAAGAATTATTCAAATTCAGGGGAAACTACCAATTTACTTGACTCCCTTAGTATTAAGGAGAATGTTGTGAATCCAAAACCCTGCCATTCCATTTACGAATGAGGAAGCAGGAGGATTTCTCAAAAAACACCAAGGAGGAGCAGAGTTCCTCGAGAACTATCTCACTAACACAAGAGTTGATAGCAATTCTGCTCAAATTGAGGTAAGTTCTTTGAAATACCCATACAAAGAGTTTGCTGGGATTTTTTCCTGAATGATTGGACTAGAGTCCACGACCTTTGTGCCGAAATACATTTATTATATTATTCACTTTTTTGTTCATGAAGACACCCTAATTGTCTGGGCTCGAATCATTTCAAATGAGATAGCTTTTCAGCTCGATGGACTAAGAAAAACCAGAAAATTTTATATGACTTCTTATTTGGTCTATGTTATAGCTTCTGTCACATATTTGAAGACTTACCTCAAGAAAGGAGTGTTGATTTCAAAGTGGAATTGTCTTTAGTCTGGTACCCAGCTTTATGGAGACATAAATCTCGATACAATTTCTACACAGTTCAAAATGGTTTTACGTTTTCTATAAAAAAATTAATTTTTGGTCCTACTACATCAAGATGGTCACTAAAAGCTACATCCTTTCTCGCCGAGAAAGGAATTTTTGAAACTTTAGAGGATTAGTTTTCTGAGATTATTTGGGTTCCAGGGGAAATTTTTCTTACTACCTTTCTATGTATCTGATATACTCTTTTTCATCAAGGTGTGTAGACAGTATAAATACTGACCACACTTCTTCAATGAAAAAATAAAGAAACAATTCATTCCATTTCTATGGAGGGTTGGGGAAATAGTTGTCAAGCATATTTCCTACTTAGATGGATTTCCTAGTCAATTGGATCAACTTGCTTTAAAAAAATATCAAGGCATAAATGGTTTCAACCCTAAGAACTTGTTCTCTACACACGTCCCCAGTTGGGTACTCTTCATATTTTTGTAGGTATGAACAATTTGAAGGAGGAGGAGACAACAAAAATATCCTCGAGGACTCTATTGAAGAAGCTATGAATGATGTTTTAGAACTAGAAAGCACTAATGAGCACTACAAATAGAATGAAAAAATGGCAACAAGAAAGAACCTTAATTCACCTAGTATTTCACAAAGAGGCACTTCTGCAAAAATAAAACCTAAAAGTAGTGGTCTAGAACCAAGAAGAACATCCACCAGAAATTCAGATGACAATGGTGATAAAGAACCTACAAAGAAAAAATTGGAAAAATCTCATGTTGTACATGATTCCATTAAAAGAAAGAGAGAAACTGAAAAAATGGGACTGGATGTACATGAAATTGAGGAAAGTCCTTGAGACATGGAAGTAGATGAAGTGATAGAAGAACCCAACTGTTCAGAGCAAAGATTGATGGAAACTAGGGAAATTGTTGAGGCTCTAGCTTCCCAAGAGCCAAAGATCTTTGAAGAAGAGTCTATTACACTTCACCATGTGGCCTACCACAATAATTCTAAGAAATTGTTAATAGAAAAAGTTAACATGAAAAAGAAAAGTTCATGAGAAATGGAAATCAAAAATCGATTTTCAAGGGGTTCCACCCTAAAAAATCATGCAATTTCATGAAGCAACTAATGAAGCACTAAAGGAATCTATTTTTGTATTGAGAAATAAAATCCATTAAAAAAAATAAAATAAAGGAATTGGAGAAAGCTCTAATTCCAAAACCATTATTTTTTGAACCTATAACTGCAATTCAACCAACACTTACCCTTGAAGATGTCCCATAAAGTAGTTCAAAATTGAGAGGTTTATCCAGTCTACTGTTGGTTGTAAGAAAATATTTTGGATATGGTATCTAGAAAAGAATAGACCTAATTCTTGAAGTTTGGGAATTAGAATAGAGTTCAACTAGATTCTCAACAAGGATTATGCACTTTAGGGAATATCTCCAAAATGATGAAGGTTTTTATAAAGATGCAGTGAGAACGTTTGCAACAAAAGTTTCAATCCTAAGAAATGTCCATAAAAGGGAACAAAACCTTCCCTCTAGTATTCAAATGAAACAAATTAACGCTTGTTGGCTGAAAATGATTAAATGTTTAACATAATTGTTGTATGAGTTGGATGTTGTTAAAATTAATAGGGGTGACATATTTCTAAAAATTGTTGATATTACAAAATAATTAGATGGGCCCAATTTATTAATGGATACCATTCTTTCGTCTAAGTATAAACTATTAGAACAACTAGAAGCCTTAAAAGTTGCATGGGTAAATGAATTTAGTGACTCGGTTTTCTCCGAAGAAGAAGTGGAAAGGTGGCTTGTCCAACATATAAATAAGAATGATGATATTGAGGACACATTGCACCAATTAAGTATTGATTTAAGGGAATTAGAGATTGAATTATTTGAAATAAAAACCAAGCATAAAATAATGGTTGCTTCGATGAGGGAGTATATAGAAGAATGTTTAACAAAAGAATTAGTTAATATAAACATGACAAATAAAAATGAAGCAATTACAACAATTATGCCACCTCCAGCACAACAACAACCATCTACAAAAAATTCCTTAGGAAGCAAATGAAGGGTTCAAAATTTCCATCGCAGTAAGTTGAGTAGTAACCTTGTTCTTTCCCACACCATATTTCTTCTTTAGTCAATTTTCAATTTGCCTTCGTATGTTACCGACAACCTGTGAAACTTAATGTTGGCCCTTGACTGTTTTATTTTGTCTTCCAGGTCTCTCTTTAATTTCATGGTCCTTAGGATCCCCATCCCAGTCCTCTTTGAAGGATAAACACAATTTACTTTATTTGTAACCCCAGACATTATTGCTCATTTTATTAATACATCTATTATATTTTGAAGTTCCCAAAGAACTAATTCGGGACATAACATTATTGATTTCTCAAGAATTTAATTTCAAGCATGAGATTTCAAATGTGTGTCTATCAAAATCTTTATTGAATTCAATGGAATGATCATTTAGAGTTCTTTGTTATATGTGGTCCATACTTTCCTTTCCTTTGTTGAATATTGTGTTCTACTTTAAATAATGTTGTGATGGATATGTCATCCAATGTTAACATATACTCTTTTGGTTTACAAATCTTGTAACATAGCGTAAATATTTGTTTTATGTAAGATACCTAGTTCTTATCAAGTATTCTTTGCATGTGACTATTTATTTCAAGAATAATGTGTGGTCCTCTCTTAGGCATTTTTTGTTCTTGCATGCTATTTAAAATAGAAGAGTGTTTCCTATTTAAAAACACAAAGGGATTTATCCTCATGAGTTTGAATTAAAGACCATAAGACAATATTTTATATCAACAACTCTTAGTGTCACAAATATGACAAATTCTTTTGACCCAAGACGTTTTAGGAATTATCATTCCCTTGTTTCACTATGGAGATTATGAGAATTTGTTCTTATTTTAGCAATGTTGATTTTCTTCTTTACGCTAGTCAAATCAGAGAGATATTTTTCATGTTATAGATTAGGGTTTATCACCTCCTTATAGTATCTTAATTTTCTTTTGTCCTCTAGTTCTTTATCACACCATAATTTCTCTTTAAATTTAGATGTAAAAATATTTTTAATATTATTTTTATTATGCAGAGTGACCTCTTCCTTTATTCCCCAATGATTTAGTCAAAACTTGGCATATTTATGCCAATTCTGCTTGAGTCATAGGTGCATTTGACTAGCGTTTGGCATCTTTATGCCAACTTCGCTTAAGTTGCAGGTGGTTCTCATCGATGTTTGAAGAAATCTTAGGAAACCGTTTGTCTTCCATGCTGTTTATCTTGTTCTTGTACACTAGGTACCTAGTCATAGTAATTCTCTCAATGGGGAAATATTCACTTCTATGAGGAGGATAGGATCAAGTGAATTTACTTTAGTTTTGAGATAAAAAGTTATAAAACACTTTTGGATTTGCTCTATCTTTCTCCACGATTCTATAGAGATGTTGCAGCCCCAAACTTCACAACCATATAAGATAACAAGAGTGATGAGAGTCTAAAAGGGGAGTGTATTCTTATACTATAGCCAAAGGTCCATCAACTTAAAACTATTTTCATGTCCATAATAAGCTTTCCACCATCCATTGATTATTTTCTCAATGCTATTCCAATTAAGCTTGCAATGAAGATCAATTCCAAGATATTTGTATGAAGTCACTTCCTCCAAGATATTGTTGTCATACACAAAATTAGCATAAGGGATATTTTGGATTTAATTATCACTAACTTTGTTTTGTCAATGTTAACTATCATACCTGTACTAGAGAAACTTTAATCTTGGAGTATTTTTAGTTGCTTGTCAAGATCATAGTGACTCCTTGCCATAAGAACAATAACATAAATGTAAAGAAGAAGGATGATGACTATAGTTCCAGTTAAGTTTGCGATGAATATAATTTTGAGATATATGTATGAAGTCACTTCCTCCAAGCTATTGTTTTCATGCATGAAATTAGTGTAAGTGATATTTTGGCTTTAATTATCCTAACCTTTGTTTTGTCAGTGTTAATCGTCATACCCCACTAGAGAAAATTTAATCCTTGGATATTTTTATTTGCTTTTCAAGACCATAGGGACTCCTCATCATAAGAACAATATCATAAATGTAAAGAAGAAGGATGATGAATATACTAGTGAGATTCAAGGCAACACAACTTGCTTCTTTCAAACAACCCTCCAACTTGTCAATGCATATGCCAAAAAGGGTAGGTGACATGGGATAACATTGCTTAACACCTATATTGAAATTAATTTCTTATGACCAACCCTTAGTGTTCATAAAATTGGAAATGTTCTTGTACAACCTTATCACAACAACTCTTAACTAGAAAGAAACTTTAATCTTTTCTTGTTGGGGAATATGGTGGAACCTGTTACAATATAAACAAACAATTCTTCAGATAATCGAAGAGGGAATAAAATTTCAAATACAAAGGTAGTGTCTAAATATACCGTTATAGTACTTAAGCATGAAACATTGTGATTAGAACATCACAATTCATATTGGAAATATTGCACATAACAATGATATCACTTGATTACTTTATGACAATGACCCATGAGGTATTCTATTTATAGCCTCAAGATCTAACCAAATTCCATGAAATCAAGGGGATCTCACCACATATAATCATCGGTTGATAGATTTTACTCCAATAAATACGCACTGTCTAGTCGACTCAACAAGGATGCTTGAACTGACTGTCTACGCATCCAAATCATAGTCCATTTCTTAGCTAATCGATCGACCGACCAACTATCTTTGAATATTGGTCAATTTTTTGACCAATAGGTTTTTTGACTATTTGACCAATTGATGTAGAGATCTAGTCGATCACTCGACTAACTATTTCCATATTTAGGTTGACCACTCGACTGAATCTTTCTAGATGTAGGTCGACCACTTGACTGATTGATTCCAGAAGAAGTGTGATGAACCATCAACACACATCTCTGGATATTCAGGAGGTGAAATTACGTCATTATGACACCCCCCATTATTGGAGCTTCCTGAAGCCCAAGCATCGTATGAAGCTCAATAAATCTAGCTTCAAATAAAGGCTTAGTAGAGATATCAACAAATTTATCATCTATTTTGCAATATTCAACATAGACAACATTCACATGAACTAAATGTCTCAAATAGAGAGAATGGATCTCAACATGCTTCATATTACTGTGGGAAACATGATTCTCAACAACTTGTATGGCACTTTGATTGTCACAATATATTTTAGTCGAGGTTTGAACATGAAATATAGGTTTACCCATAAGTTGGCAGATCCATATTGCTTCAGTACCTGCTTGATCGACGCCACAATATTATGCTTGTGTAGTCAATAAGGAGACTACCTTATATTTATTACACAACCATATCAATGATCCAGTTCCGAGGTGAAACACATAGTTAGAAGTGGAATTTTGATCATCACTTTTGATAGCCCAGTCAAAGTCACTGAACCCAACCAATGAATCGAAAATTCAACAATACTTGATACCAAAATAAGTGGTACCCTTGAGATAGAGGACCACTCGTTTGACTTCTTTCTAGTGTATTTCTTTGGGGTCCATCATAAAGTGAGAAACCACATTAAAAAAAAGGAAATGTCAAGTCGACTATGAGTAAGATAAATGATATTTCCAACCAGTTGTCTATAAAGTGTAGAATTGACTTTGGGAGTTTGAAAATTTTTGGTGAGCTTTAA
Source organism: Picea mariana (assembly GCA_032191745.1). NCBI lineage: Eukaryota > Viridiplantae > Streptophyta > Pinopsida > Pinales > Pinaceae > Picea > Picea mariana. The sequence goes on along the minus strand of JASDQU010208131.1, from coordinate 68,204 downwards.
TCCATATTGAAAAGGAGTAGCACATGGCTTACAATCGACCATATTAAAATGTGTAAAAATATCCATTACATATTTATATTTATAAATGAAGAAACCATCACACAATGGTAATACATGAAGACCCAAAAAATAATGCAGAGTACCAATATTTTTCATGTCAAAGAAGTCAACAAGTTGTTTCTTCAATCTAAGAAAGAGATTAGTATTATTTCCAGTAATGACAAAGTCATAAACATATATAGCAACAATCAAAGTATCTCCATTTGTATGGAGGACATACAACTTTTGATCAGATTCACAATGTTTGAAACCAAGTCGAAGAAAGAAGTAGTCGATATTAGCATACCAATATCGGGGAGCTTTCTTCAAACCATAAAGCAACTTATTGAGTCGACAAACTAGGTTAGAATCTAACACAAAACCAGGTGGCTATCCCATGAATTTTTTTTCAGATATGTCTCCATGATGAAAGGTGCTCTTCACATCCCTCTGATGGATTTACCATTCAAATCGAGTAACAACAAAAGGAATTAGTTGAACATAGTTCATATTTTCAACGGGGGAAAAGGTCTCAGTGTAGTCGATACCTTCTTGTTGAGAAAATCCTTCACAACCATGCATGATTTATGTCTCTTAACAATACCTTCAGAGGTAAATTTGGTCCTATAGACCCATCAACACTTCACAACATTCTTTCCTTATGGTCGAGGAACTAATTCCCAAGTGTGATTCTTTGACAAAGAATCATTTTATATCTACATATCATGTTCCCATTTAGGTCATCCTTGAGCATTTGAGCATGCAACATGATAAAAAATTTTCAAGTACATGAGTCATCAATGCAACACTAAAATATTTCTTTTGATTTCAAGTTTGTCGTCTGGAGGAGATATCATCGACATCAGGTATAACAACTTCAACTGTCTTCACATCCCCTCTGGGTGGACAAGAAACATGTGAATTGTTGTTTGCTATAGAAGGGTGATCAAGAATCAGAGTAATTTCAGTCGAAGAAGATAAAGGACTAGTCGAAATAGATATCAACAGAATAATTAACTTAGAGGTCAATGGTCTGGTCGAAACAGGAACATAGTTCAACTGTCTAGTCGAAGGATTGAAAAACGGAACAGTAGAATCAGTGTCAGAGACAACATCAAAGGGATCATCTTGTAGTGATCTAGATGAGGCATTCAATAATTTGATGCCAAAAGGATTCTCATAAAACCGTACATTTTGTTTCATAATGATTTGTCGTTTGACAAGATCAAATAGTTGATAGGCCTTAGATTCTTTAGAGTATCCCATCATGATGCAAGCATGAATCTTTTCATCCAACTTCTTTCTACAATCATCGAAAATATGAGCATAGGAAACACATCCAAACATACAAATGTGGTCGATGAAAGGATTCTTTCCACACCATTGTTCGATTGGAGTCACCGAAGGAACATCTAGAGTCGAGATGCAATTGAGAAGATAGTTTGCACAATATACAACTTCAGCCTAGAAGTGAGGAGGTATATCTTTGTCCTACAAAAGACATCTATCCATTTTGACTAATAATCGATTTTTTCTTTCTGCGACGCAATTCTACTGAAGCATGTGAGAAACTGACCACTACTAGTCAATACTAGAGCGTACCGGGTATTATTAAAAAGGTTGATTTACATACTCACCTACATTGTTTGATCTCAGGCATTTGATGTTGGACTACTGAGATGGGGGGTGAATCAATAATAAAGAAATTTATTCATTTTTCACCATAAAATGCAAGTGTTATATTAATGTAGCATTATCATCCAATAGTTGCTGAGTAAATAAACAATGAACAAATGAGAAATCATACACATACACAGTACACCAGTGTTGTATGTGGAAACCCAAAGCGAGAGAAAACCACCAATGATTTTTCTTATGTGTCTTTAAGAATTACATTCATTGGAAGCATGAGCTTCCTTTGTTTCCTAATTGCGACTGGAAGGAGGCTCCAACCCCCTGTTGAAATTATTAATACAACTGAGAGGGGGGGGGTGAATCAGTTGTATGTGAGCTTAAACAATTTTAAGTCTGTTAAAATATTATTATTCTTTCTTCATGTGGTCATCAACAATATACAGCATATGGACAGTAAAGGTAAAGAACAACAATCACACATAAAGTATACACATAGACAGATTCTTCACGAGGAAACCCATAAAGGGAGAAAACCTCTTCTTCTTCGAAATGATAGGCAGTCTTTTAAGTTCTGTACATCATTTATAATTGAGCACCAACTCAATGTGAGGCTGCTACC